>QRFJ01005466.1:0-17026 GCA_006176705.1 Cocos nucifera | reverse complement strand
TCCAAGTCCAACTTCACACCGAGCTTCTCAAGCTCTTCCATGTCCTTGATCATTGTCAGACAGTGATCTTGGACTGACTGCCCATCACGCATCTTAGCCTTAAAAAGTCATTTCGTGACTTGATATTTGGCTGCGCGACTCTGTTCACCAAACATCTCCTGCAGGTGAGCCAACATTTGGCGAGCAGTCCCGATATCTTCATGTTGGCGCTGGAGCTCATCAGACATCGAGCCCAACATGTAGTATCTGGCCTTATTGTCTTCGTCAATCCATTTTTCCAGAGACGCTCTCTGTTCAGTGGATGGACGAGCTGGTAAGGTGGGAGGGTCCTGGTCCAAAACATGTGTTAACTTCTCTGAACCCAAAATAATTTTGTAGTTCCTGAGCCAATCTTTATAATTGGGTCCAGTCAGTCTATGTGTGTCTAGGATACGTGCCAGTGGGTTGGACGCAGACATTTTCCTGTAGAGAGTCAAAGATTCTAGTTAGATACTGTAATTTTGACTTGACCAATTTGTTTAGGGATTTTATTTTTAAACAAATTAGCTCCCACTATTTTCTCGGATCCCTACACTCCCTCTGTAGAGATGCGAAAATCTCCGCGATTGATGATTTCTAGTGGGTGGTGCGGTCTCACCAACTGACTCATCACCTCACCTAACAGTTATTGGTGATGGGTTAGCCAATGAGTGAACAACTCTTGTTCAATGATTCTCTAATCATGGTGCACCCAAACTTGGTCTCTAATTCATGAATCTCACCGTATCCGGAATATTGATCCACTCCTTAGTTAAGTCAGACCCACCATTTGCATAGACTGGGTTCCTAATTGGGTCTCTCACCGTATCCAAAATATTGAGCCCAACTCATCCTCCAGCCCATAGCATCCAATGCCTAATAGACATGGTTGCGTCTTCCCGGTGCAACTGAGCCACTGTATCCAGCCGAGAACAATCAACCCCGGGAAGGGCCCGCACGTCTACAATGGTGGAAGACCTCAGACTTAATCTTTTCTTAGGGAGAATTGATTCAGGTCTCATTAAACTAGACTTGGCTTAGTCATAACAATTATGACTAACCTAGTGGCATGGGTCAGCTCGGATTATTGACCACCTCAGATCAGAACTGTGTCAACAGATATGGCCAGGTAAGTGAGACCGGTGGAAGGAATATGCCGTTAACTCGCACAAGAACGCATTCAGGTCGAGTAGCTTCCAATTAAAAACCAGTCGATCGTCTGTGCCAAACTTACCTTAGACACCAAATTGTTGAGTCAGAACCAATTGGGTTAGCCTACAATCCAGACTCTAACCTCTGAGCCTAATTAGGTCTTGCTTGATCGTGACTCGATCTTGACCCAGACTTAATCCTATTAGGCTGGTCAATTTAAGCATTGTTGATCCCATCTAACCAACTCTTGATTCGGTTTGATCAACCGCTTAGACCTAATTGAGCTACCCAAGCCCGAACCCAGTATTATGAATATGTCTTAGATCTGAAATTCTCAATTTTAGACCTAATTAATATTCCATAAACTTAATTCTTAATTAAGTTGGGTTCATAAACAAAATATGCACAATAAATCCTAGGGTTTCAGGATCTAGGGTTTTGCAGAAAGTAAGTTTTGGGTTTCTGATTAAGGACGAACACGCAGCACCCCTACACGTCATAAGAACACCCCATCGAATGGGAAGAGAGGGCCTTTAAACCCTTCTTCGTTCTTATGACCGGACGGCCAAGAGGAACGCCTTAATCAGGAACATGTAAATACTACAAAACAGTTATAGATCTATATCATATATCTCATATACAAATTTAGATCTAATCAATGGCATATTTTGCATACATCTCATGTATCAAATCATGCATGTTTTCAGATCTAAATTATCTCATAATAATCTAAAAAATTAGATTTAAATTGATCTAATCAAAATAAATTCTAATCTAGACAATTATGTAGAACTATTCTACAACTAGTCTAGTCATGCATCTATCATATCTCATATGATATTTAAAATTAAATAATTTTTATTTGCTGTTTATCAGATGTTATTATAACACTTATAATATCAGAAAATAGTAAATAAGAAGATCTAAAATATGATTTAATCAGATTAAATCAAAGACATGCAAAACTATTCTATAGAACTATTCTATTCTAGAACTAGTCATGCATATCTTCATGTTCTTAGATCCAAATCATTTAATTTTAATTTTTTCTGATTTCAGATCTGATCACATCTCATGTGACATCTGAAATCACTTTATTTTCTAATTAAAATAAAATTAAAATCAGATCTAAACAATTTAGAACCATGGCTCTGATACCAGTTGAAGGGAAATCCTGATTTCCCGGTCCAGGTTCGTCCAGATCTGATTAGATCAAGAGATATATTTCAAAAATTTTCTCTTGATCTCAATCAGATCTTGATATGTTTCAGATCTGATTCTTATTATTTTAATAAATAAAATAAAATAAGATAAATTAAATCAAATTTAATTTACCTGATTTGGGTAATCCTATTACCCTGTAGATGATCCTGATTGCAGCGGAAGGTTCTGGATCTTAGCCACGCAAGCGCCTGGCCTCTACCGGTATCCACTCGGGTTGGATCTGGAGATCCTCTTCTTCTCTATCACACCTCCAAAAATCAGATCTGGATCTGATCTGGAGGATCTTCAAAACTCTTTTGAAGATCTGCAGTCGTCCTTTTGCAGCAGCGCAGCCTTCTTGCTTTTGATCGCCTTTCCTTGATCTGAATCGCACCAACCTAAGTCCAAAACTCCTTTTGGACGTGGAGAGCAAGGGGAGAAGAGACTATGGCATGGAGAAGGAGGGGAGAGGCAGCCTTGGGGCGTGGGGTTTCTCAATTCTCAATTGAATCTTAGAATTAGGAGTTGGGCGCAGGGTCTTATTTATAGACCTCTTGTGATCCAACTCCTCTTCCTCTCAACCAATCACAACCCTTTGTGAAATCAGATCTAAATCTGATTGGTTGGGAATAGAGACCCCTGGATTCCTCCTTAGAGGGCGCCTAAGACCAGTCAAACTGGATTCTTAGTAGAACTCTGATTGGAATCCAAAAGGGAGGTGGAGTCCTTGTCCAACAAGGACTCCTAGGCGCCTCCTACTTGGGCTCACGCCACCCTTGGCGTGCGCCCTTCTCCTTGCCAGGTTCTGGCAGGGGGACAGGCCCCCACCAGCTCTCCAATAGGTGCATGACATGTGGTCAAAAGTCAAAGGGTCAATGGTCAACGTTTGACCAGTCAAAGGTAGACTTTTGACCAAAGTCAAAGAACAAGAAATGGCAGGTGACCAAAAATGGCAGGTAATGTCTTACAAATAAGACAACCTTTTCTGACTTGGACAACCTCCAGTCAGACCATATGAAGGCCTCTGATTGAGCACAAACTCCTTTGGCTCAGTCAGGACAACTTATTTATGATAGTAAAAGAAGAACGTTAGGTTCAATCGAGTGCTAGCACGATTTCCTTGAACCTAATTGAATCTCATTCAGATCAATTGAACTAGATCAGTTCAATTGATGATCACCAGATTCAAACCCTTGTTTGTGTGACCCAGTTAGGTTCAGTTCTGTATGGTAATGGGATATGTCATGATCTCTATCATCGACATCATCGAAACTCCTTTCGATGGATCAGAACTCTTCTGATTCGAACAGCTAGAATGATCGATCATCTAAATCATTCTAATTGCTCCCAAAATCCACCAGTGACACCTAGCAGTATATGGTGGCAACCCATCAGAGCTGAATGCGAACCTCTTGGTGCAGCTACCTGTGTGATTAAGTTCTTCTATCTTGAGCCCCGATCAGATTAGGGTTAAGGTGAACTCGTCAAACCCTAGTCTCTGTCATATGATGTAATCATTCGATTCGAGTCCAATGTGAAAATCTAAATAGAAACTCTTTCTATTATTTCACTCTACCATGGCCATGGGCTTCTGGACTTGATTCTCATGATCATCATAGGGCTGCTCCTCTACCACCGAGGTAGATAGATTCCATCTTGATGCAATCCAGTTCCTACAATGAACATGCTATAGCCAACATACACCTCAGGGTTCCATATGGCTAGGAGACCGAGTAATGGTGTAGTCAAACTATAACACCCTCAAGGTGAACTGCCGATGCATCTCAGGTCAAAGAACCAGACACACTACTGCAGCATCGAGTCAGTCATTGACGAGAAGGTAGACTTCCCTAATGACTACTCGAGGTGGTCACGCTCAGTGCCCTCGTTCTCTAACGAGTACCTGTACTCTCGCTCCGGTGTCTCCACACCGTAGACTCAAGACTCATCTACTAAAGAGAAGCGATTGTACACCAACCTTCCGGATCAATCACCATCCTCGTGATGATCCTATGGTCGGGAGCATGTTTATGAGTTAATAATGATTATTCATGTCTTAAATTTTCAACTCTTGAAAATATGAATTATCATTACCATTAACTCAAAGGATGTATCACAGACACTAAATACACATATGTGATAGAAAATAACCCATTTTATTGATTATAGTCAAAATTATAATTTTGCCCCTAGAAGTGTATTACAAGTGTCAGCCAATTCTGGCTTCTAGGGCACATATATCTAACACAGTGGGCACACTCCTGCAGCCCCCAACCGGCCAAACCCTGTTAGATATATGTGCCCTAGAAGCCAGAATTGGCTGACACTTGTAATACACTTCTAGGGGCAAAATTATAATTTTGACTATAATTAATAAAATGGGTTATTTTCTATCACATATGTGTATTTAGTGTCTGTGATACATCCTTTGAGTTAATGGTAATGATAATTCATATTTTCAAGAGTTGAAAATTTAAGACATGAATAATCATTATTAACTCATAAACAGCTCCCGACCATAGGATCATCACGAGGATGGTGATTGATCCGGAAGGTTGGTGTACGATCGCTTCTCTTTAGTAGATGAGTCTTGAGTCTACGGTGTGGAGACACCGGAGCGAGAGTACAGGTACTCGTTAGAGAACGAGGGCACTGAGCGTGACCACCTCGAGTAGTCATTAGGGAGTCTACCTTCTCGTCAATGACTGACTCGATGCTGCAGTAGTGTGTCTGGTTCTTTGACCTGAGATGCATCGGCAGTTCACCTTGAGGGTGTTATAGTTTGACTACACCATTACTCGGTCTCCTAGCCATATGGAACCCTGAGGTGTATGTTGGCTATAGCATGTTCATTGTAGGAACTGGATTGCATCAAGATGGAATCTATCTACCTCGGTGGTAGAGGAGCAGCCCTATGATGATCATGAGAATCAAGTCCAGAAGCCCATGGCCATGGCAGAGTGAAATAATAGAAAGAGTTTCTATTTAGATTTTCACATTGGACTCGAATCGAATGATTACATCATATGACAGAGACTAGGGTTTGACGAGTTCACCTTAACCCTAATCTGATCGGGGCTCAAGATAGAAGAACTTAATCACACAGGTAGCTGCACCAAGAGGTTCGCATTCAGCTCTGATGGGTTGCCACCATATACTGCTAGGTGTCACTGGTGGATTTTGGGAGCAATTAGAATGATTTAGATGATCGATCATTCTAGCTGTTCGAATCAGAAGAGTTCTGATCCATCGAAAGGAGTTTCGATGATGTCGATGATAGAGATCATGACATATCCCATTACCATACAGAACTGAACCTAACTGGGTCACACAAACAAGGGTTTGAATCTGGTGATCATCAATTGAACTGATCTAGTTCAATTGATCTGAATGAGATTCAATTAGGTTCAAGGAAATCGTGCTAGCACTCGATTGAACCTAACGTTCTTCTTTTACTATCATAAATAAGTTGTCCTGACTGAGCCAAAGGAGTTTGTGCTCAATCAGAGGCCTTCATATGGTCTGACTGGAGGTTGTCCAAGTCAGAATAGGTTGTCTTATTTTGTAAGACATTACCTGCCATTTTTGGTCACCTGCCATTTCTTGTTCTTTGACTTTGGTCAAAAGTCTACCTTTGACTGGTCAAACGTTGACCATTGACCACTTTGACTTTTGACCACATGTCATGCACCTATTGGAGAGCTGGTGGGGGCCTGTCCCCCTGCCAGAACCTGGCAAGGAGAAGGGCGCACGCCAAGGGTGGCGTGAGCCCAAGTAGGAGGCGCCTAGGAGTCCTTGTTGGACAAGGACTCCACCTCCCTTTTTGGATTCCAATTAGAGTTCTACTAAGAATCCAAGTTTGACTGGTCTTAGGCACCCTCTAAGGAGGAATCCAGGGGTCTCTATTTCCAACCAATCAGATTTAGATCTGATTTCACAAAGGGTTGTGATTGGTTGGGAGGAAGAGGAGTTGGATCACAGATAGTCTATAAATAAGACCCTGCGCCCAACCCTAATTAAATTGAAGTGATTGAAAGAAATCATAATTCCCACGCCCCAAGGCTGCCTCTCCCCTCCTTCCTCCATGCCATAGTCTCTTCTCCCCTTGCTCTCCACGTCCAAAAGGAGTTTTGGATTTTTGGTTGGTGCGATTCAGATCAAAGAAAGGCGATCAAAAGCAAGAAGGCTGCGCTGCTGCAAAAGGACGACTGCAGATCTTCAAAAGAGTTTTGAAGATCCTCCAGATCAGATCCAGATCTGATTTTTGGAGGTGTGATAGAGAAGAAGAGGATCTCCAGATCCAACCCGAGTGGATACCGGTAGAGGCCAGGCGCTTGCGTGGCTAAGATCCAGAACCTTCCGCTGCAATCAGGATCATCTACAGGGTAATAGGATTACCCAAATCAGGTAAATTAAATTTGATTTAATTTATCTTATTTTATTTTATTTATTAAAATAATAAGAATCAGATCTGAAACATATCAAGATCTGATTGAGATCAAGAAAAAAATTTTTGAAATATATCTCTTGATCTGATCAGATCTGGAACGAACCTGGACCGGGAAATCAGGATTTCCCTTCAACTGGTATCAGAGCCATGGTTCTAAAATTGTTTAGATCTGATTTTAAATTTATTTTAATTAGAAAATAAAGTGATTTTCAGATGTCACATGAGATGTGATCAGATCTGAAATCAGAAAAAATTAAAATTAAATGATTTGGATCTAAGAATTATGAAGATATGCATGACTAGTTCTAGAATAGAATAGTTCTATAGAATAGTTCTTGCATGTCTTTGATTTAATCTGATTAAATCATATTTTAGATCTTCTTATTTACTATTTTTTGATATTATAAGTGTTATAATAACATCTGAAAAATAGCAAATAAAAATTATTTAATTTTAAATATCATATGAGATATGATTGATGCATGTCTAGACTAGTTGTAGAATAGTTCTACATAATTGTCTAGATTAGAATTTATTTTGATTAGATCAATTTAAATCTAATTTTTTAGATTATTATGAGATAATTTAGATCTGAAAATATGCATGATTTGATACATGAGATGTATGCAAAATATGCCATGATTAGATCTAATTTGTATATGAGATATATGATATAGATCTATAACTGTTTTGTAGTATTTACATGTTCCTGATTAAGGCGTTCCTCTTGGCCGTCCGGTCATAAGAACGAAGAAGGGTTTAAAGGCCCTCTCTTCCCATTCGATGGGGTGTTCTTATGATGTGTAGGGGTGCTGCGTGTTCGTCCTTAATCAGAAACCCAAAACTTACTTTCTGCAAAACCCTAGATCCTGAAACCCTAGGATTTATTGTGCATATTTTGTTTATGAACCCTACTTAATTAAGAATTAAGTTTATGGAATATTAATTAGGTCTAAA
Source organism: Cocos nucifera (assembly GCA_006176705.1). NCBI lineage: Eukaryota > Viridiplantae > Streptophyta > Magnoliopsida > Arecales > Arecaceae > Cocos > Cocos nucifera. The sequence continues at coordinate 9,246 of QRFJ01005466.1, read as the reverse complement.
ATTGAGAATTTCAGATCTAAGACATATTCATAATACTGGGTTCGGGCTTGGGTAGCTCAATTAGGTCTAAGCGGTTGATCAAACCGAATCAAGAGTTGGTTAGATGGGATCAACAATGCTTAAATTGACCAGCCTAATAGGATTAAGTCTGGGTCAAGATCGAGTCACGATCAAGCAAGACCTAATTAGGCTCAGAGGTTAGAGTCTGGATTGTAGGCTAACCCAATTGGTTCTGACTCAACAATTTGGTGTCTAAGGTAAGTTTGGCACAGACGATCGACTGGTTTTTAATTGGAAGCTACTCGACCTGAATGCGTTCTTGTGCGAGTTAATGGCATATTCCTTCCACCGGTCTCACTTACCTGGCCATATCTGTTGACACAGTTCTGATCTGAGGTGGTCAATAATCCGAGCTAACCCATGCCACTAGGTTAGTCATAATTGTTATGACTAAGCCAAGTCTAGTTTAATGAGACCTGAATCAATTCTCCCTAAGAAAAGATTAAGTCTGAGGTCTTCCACCATTGTAGATGTGCGGGCCCTTCCCGGGGTTGATTGTTCTCGGCTGGATACAGTGGCTCAGTTGCACCGGGAAGATGCAACCATGTCTATTAGGCATTGGATGCTATGGGCTGGAGGATGAGTTGGGCTCAATATTTCGGATACGGTGAGAGACCTCAATTAGGAACCCAGTCTATGCAAATGGTGGGTCTGACTTAACTAAGGAGTGGATCAATATTTCGGATACGGTGAGATTCATGAATTAGAGACCAAGTTTGGGTGCACCATGATTAGAGAATCATTGAACAAGAGTTGTTCACTCATTGGCTAACCCATCACCAATAACTGTTAGGTGAGGTGATGAGTCAGTTGGTGAGACCGCACCACCCACTAGAAATCATTCAATCGTGGAGATTTTCGCATCTCTACAGAGGGAGTGTAGGGATCCGAGAAAATAGTGGGAGCTAATTTGTTTAAAAATAAAATCCCTAAACAAATTGGTCAAGTCAAAATTACAGTATCTAACTAGAATCTTTGACTCTCTACAGGAAAATGTCTGCGTCCAACCCATTGGCACGTATCCTAGACACACATAGACTGACTGGACCCAATTATAAAGATTGGCTCAGGAACTACAAAATTGTTTTGGGTTCAGAGAAGTTAACCACATGTTTTGGACCAGGACCCTCCCACCTTACCAGCCTCGTCCATCCACTGAACAGAGAGCGTCTCTGGAAAAATGGATTGACGAAGATAATAAGGCCAGATACTACATGTTGGGCTCGATGTCTGATGAGCTCCAGCGCCAACATGAAGATATCGGGACTGCTCGCCAAATGTTGGCTCACCTGCAGGAGATGTTTGGTGAACAGAGTCGCGCAGCCAAATATCAAGTCACGAAATGACTTTTTAAGGCTAAGATGCGTGATGGGCAGTCAGTCCAAGATCACTGTCTGACAATGATCAAGGACATGGAAGAGCTTGAGAAGCTCGGTGTGAAGTTGGACTTGGATCTGCAGAACGATATTATTCTGCAATCCTTGACTGATGCATATGGGCAATTCATCATGAATTACCACATGCATAAACTTCAAAATTCCTTGGCCGAGTTAATGAATATGCTGGTTACCGCTGAGCTTTCTATGAAAGGTTCTAAAGGCTCAGTTCTTGCTATGGAACGGACTTCTTCCAAAAGAAAGTCTTATGGAAAGAAAAAGAAGTCTGTGAAAAAGCAAAAGGTGGAAGGATCAAAGAAGAAGAAGGCAGAACCGAAGAAGAAGGCCGATGGCAAAGGAAAGTGTTTCCATTGCAACAGCGACGGCCATTGGAAGCGGAACTGCCCTACTTACCTGGCCACCCTGAAGAACAAGAAGGAAGGTCCTTCTGGAGGTATGCTCGTTATTGAGTCTAACCTTACGGTTTCTTCTGCATCCAGTTGGGTGCTTGACTCTGGTTCTAGTGCTCATCTGTGCACTTCTATGCAGGGTCTTGAGGATAGCAGGAGGCTGAGGGATGGAGACATGATCCTACGCATCGGTAATGGAGCAAGAGTTGCTGCAGTAGCCGTGGGAACATACCCTCTTCGATTACCATCTGGTTTAGACTTAGTTTTAAAAGACTGTTATTATGTGCCTGCAGCTAGCAGGAATTTGATTTCTGTTTCATGCTTAGCACAAGAAGGTTATGTGATCACCTTCTTTAAGGACCATTGTAACATTCTTTATGAAAGAAATAAAATTGCAAATGGTTTCCTTATTAATGGTCTTTATCAGCTACATATTGATGTACCTGTTCTAACTATCGAGCAAAACGTGAATGCCAAACGACCTAGGGATAGTCCAAACGACAGATATCTATGGCACCTGAGATTAGGTCATATAGCAGAAGATAGGATCAACAAATTGGAGAAAAATGGGCTATTGAGTCCATTGACTTTTGAGTCATATCCAACTTGTGAATCTTGTCTTCAAGGCAAAATGACTAAACTCCCTTTTGTTGGACATGGGGAGAGGGCCACAGATCTCCTTGCCCTAGTACATACTGATGTGTGCGGCCCATTTGATGTGCCGGCTAGAGGCAATTTTGTCTACTTCATTACCTTTACCGATGATCTGTCTAGGTATGGGTATGTGTATCTTATGAGACACAAGTCTGAAGCTTTTGAAAAGTTCAAAGAATTCAGACATGAAGTAGAAAAACAAACTGGAAAACCCATTAAGGTTCTTCGATCAGATCGAGGAGGTGAATACCTTAGCCGGGAATTCCTAGACTATCTTAAGGAAAATGGCATAGTCTCTCAATGGACTCCACCAGGAACACCTCAACTCAACGGGGTTTCAGAATGGAGAAATCGGACTCTATTGGATATGGTTCGATCCATGATGAGCTTCACAGACCTCCCTGATTTTCTTTGGGGACACTCATTGTTAACTTCAATTCTATCTACTGAATAGGGTTCCCTCTAAAACCGTTCCTACCACACCGTATGAGATATGGCACGGTAAGAAACCAAGTCTGAGTCATCTCAGAATTTGGGGTTGTCCGGCTCATGTCAAAAGACAACAAGCGGACAAGTTAGAGTTTAGGTCCTTTAGAGCTCGATTCATAGGATATCCTAAAGAGTCATTAGGATACTATTTCTACATTCCAGAAGACCACAATGTGATTGTGAGTCGACATGCCATCTTTCTTGAAAAATAGTTTATTCAAGATAGCGGCATTGGAAAGCAGATTCAAGCTTGATGAGAAAGTCTCACAAGTACAACGAGCTAAGGACCAATTGGAACCAAATCAGGTTGAGCCAATAAGAACACTACCTCCTCCACCTCGTAGATCGGAAAGAGTTTTCCGTCCCCCTGAAAGATACTTAGGTATTATTTCAGAGGAAGTAGAGGAAATGTTCCTCGTAGGTAATGGTGCTCATGGTGATGATCCCAAAACCTACAACGAGGCGATATCAGATATCGACTCCGAGAAATGGCTAGAGGCAATGCAGTCAGAAATTGACTCGATGCACTCAAACCAAGTCTGGACCTTGGTAGATCCACCAGAAGGTATAGTACCTATTGGGTGTAAATGGATCTTCAAGAGAAAGATTGGTGCAGATGGGAATGTGGAGACATTCAAGGCTAGACTAGTGGCAAAAGGTTATAGTCAACGCGAAGGCATTGACTATCAGGATACCTTTTCCCCAGTGGCTATGCTAAAATCCATCCGCACATTGCTTGCCGTTGCAGCCTATTTCGATTATGAAATATGGCAAATGGACGTGAAAACGGCATTCTTAAATGGATATCTTGAGGAAGATATCTATATGGAACAGCCGCTAGGTTTCACATCCAGTGATACTGATCACAAGGTTTGCAAGCTGCAAAGGTCCATATATGGACTTAAGCAAGCATCTCGGAGCTGGAACACTCGTTTCAATGATGTGATCAAAAAGTTTGGTTTCATCAAAAATGAAGAGGAACCATGTGTTTTCAAAAAGGGTCAGTGGGAGCGCTGTTGTCTTCCTCGTATTGTACGTGGATGACATCCTCCTTATTGGGAATGATATTCCCATGTTGACAACAGTCAAATATGGTTGTCCAAGGAATTCTCCATGAAAGACCTAGGTGAAGCATCCTTTATTCTAGGAATTAAGGTCTATAGGGATAGACCGAATAGGATGCTAGGACTTTCACAGAAGATGTACATAGAGAAAGTACTAAAGAGGTTTAGTATGGAAAACTCTAAGAGGGGATTAATACCCTTCAGACATGGTATTCATCTTTCCAAGAAGATGTGCCCCAGCACACCTGAGGAAATAGAACGCATGAGCAAGATCCCTTATGCTTCTGCAATAGGGAGCCTCATGTATGCCATGCTATGTACACGACCTGATATAGCCCATGCTGTGAGTGTCACAAGCAGATATCAGTCAAATCCAGGTGAAGAACACTGGACTTCTGTGAAATGTATCCTTAAGTACTTGAGAAGAACTAAGGATATGATGTTGGTCTTTGGTAATGGAGAACTCCAAGTCCAGGGATACACAGACTCGGATTTCATGTCCGATATAGATGATCGAAAGTCGACATCTGGGAGTCTGTTTGTGTGCAATGGCATGGTCAAGCTGTCAAGAAGCTAGAAAGAGTTTCAAGCAAATGGTGATACCATCTCATCCACGATTACCTCGAGAAGGGTTACGTCGAGGTCAAGAGAGTCAACTCCACAGATAATGTGGCAGACCCACTTACAAAGCCGTTGGGCCAGCAGAAGATCGAAGCCCACCTTGAGAAGATGGGACTTAGACTTGTAGCCAATTGGCTTTAGGACAAGTGGGAGATTGTTAGATATATGTGCCCTAGAAGCCAGAATTGGCTGACACTTGTAATACACTTCTAGGGGCAAAATTATAATTTTGACTATAATCAATAAAATGGGTTATTTTCTATCACATATGTGTATTTAGTGTCTGTGATACATCCTTTGAGTTAATGGTAATGATAATTCATATTTTCAAGAGTTGAAAATTTAAGACATGAATAATCATTATTAACTCATAAAATGCTCCCGACCATAGGATCATCACGAGGATGGTGATTGATCCGGAAGGTTGGTGTACAATCGCTTCTCTTTAGTAGATGAGTCTTGAGTCTACGGTGTGGAGACACCGGAGCGAGAGTACAGGTACTCGTTAGAGAACGAGGGCACTGAGCGTGACCACCTCGAGTAGTCATTAGGGAGTCTACCTTCTCGTCAATGACTGACTCGATGCTGCAGTAGTGTGTCTGGTTCTTTGACCTGAGGTGCATCGGCAGTTCACCTTGAGGGTGTTATAGTTTGACTACACCATTACTCGGTCTCCTAGCCATATGGAACCCTGAGGTGTATGTTGGCTATAGCATGTTCATTGTAGGAACTGGATTGGCATCAAGATGGAATCTATCTACCTCGGTGGTAGAGGAGAGCCCTATGATGATCATGAGAATCAAGTCCAGAAGCCCATGGCCATGGCAGAGTGAAATAATAGAAAGAGTTTCTATTTAGATTTTCACATTGGACTCGAATCGAATGATTACATCATATGACAGAAGACTAGGGTTTGACGAGTTCACCTTAACCCTAATCTGATCGGGGCTCAAGATAGAAGAACTTAATCACACAGGTAGCTGCACCAAGAGGTTCGCATTCAGCTCTGATGGGTTGCCACCATATACTGCTAGGTGTCACTGGTGGATTTTGGGAGCAATTAGAATGATTTAGATGATCGATCATTCTAGCTGTTCGAATCAGAAGAGTTCTGATCCATCGAAAGGAGTTTCGATGATGTCGATGATAGAGATCATGACATATCCCATTACCATACAGAACTGAACCTAACTGGGTCACACAAACAAGGGTTTGAATCTGGTGATCATCAATTGAACTGATCTAGTTCAATTGATCTGAATGAGATTCAATTAGGTTCAAGAAAATCGTGCTAGCACTCGATTGAACCTAACGTTCTTCTTTTACTATCATAAATAAGTTGTCCTGACTGAGCCAAAGGAGTTTGTGCTCAATCAGAGGCCTTCATATGGTCTGACTGGAGGTTGTCCAAGTCAGAAAAGGTTGTCTTATTTTGTAAGACATTACCTGCCATTTTTGGTCACCTGCCATTTCTTGTTCTTTGACTTTGGTCAAAAGTCTACCTTTGACTGGTCAAATATTGACCATAGACACTTTGACTTTTGGCCACATGTCATGCACCTATTGGAGAGCTGGTGGGGGCCTGTCCCCCTGCCAGAACTTGGCAAGGAGGAGGGCGCATGCCACCCTAGGCGTGTGCCCAAGTTGGAGGCGCCTAGGAGTCCTTGTTGGACAAGAACTCCATCTTCTTTTTGGATTCCAATTAGAGTTCTCCTAAGAACCAACTTTGACTGATCTTAGGCACCCTCTAAGAAGGAATCTAGGGGACTCTATTCCCACTAATTAGATTTAGATCTAATTTCACAAAGAGTTGTGATTGGTTGGTGATAAACATCATAAATTCACCAATAGAAGTATTAATTTATCAATTAATTGATATTAATTTTTAAGAATTAATAATCAATTTATATATAATTTTTGAAAAATTCATATTTTTATTAATTAAAAAATTAATTAAAAAATAATAAAAAAATAAAAATAATAAAAATTAAAAAATAAAATTTTATTATCAATAGAAAGAGCTCATTTTACTGATCACAACGAAATAAATTTCAAGTAAAACGGAGCTAAAATGGAAAAGATATGAATTTTGAAAGATATAAAATAAATAAAAATTAAATAAAAAAAAAGAAAATGGCTCAGCCGGCTCCGCAAGCCGAGCCACCAAGCCAAGCCAAGCCATCAAAGCCGACTCAGCCGTTGAAGCCATCAGCCGGTCCACGATCCTAGGCGTGGACCGCCAGCTCAGCAAATTCCGGCGAATCAGAGATTGCCACGTGGTGGACCTAGACCCCTTAAGGGTCTACAGAAATTTATCGCGGCTCACAAGGGTAATTTAGTCTTTTCGTCCTGACAACAGCGGCGCTGATTGGTTGCGGTGTGCGGTGCGGCCGGTCCACGCGGTCCATGGGAACAGTTATTGCGCGATCGGACGGATGTGGTTGTTTGCGGTCAGGATCGGACGGCTGTGGTTGCTTCCGAATTTTATTCAGATACAAACATCACGCGGATCACCATCGGACGGCAGCGCTCGATCCAGGCGATGATCCGACGGTCCAGAATGCTGCCGGCGGTGATCAAGACTCCCGAAGCGCATGATTTGCGGCCAGATTTCCTCGATCAAGCGCGATCCAACGGCCAGAATTTAATCCGACCCGATCTGAGCTTATCTGCATCCGATTTTGATGATTTTTGGACCGTTGGATTCCTATTGAATGGCTGGATTTTATCAGATTTATCAGAGTCATATCAGAGCTATTTTGATTCAAATTTTATCCAAATTTCTTTGTATTTTGATGATTACAAAGGCTATTAGTCCCATATTGCCTTTAGAAAAAAATATCCAGCCCTCCTAGCTCTATAAAAAGGACCCCAGGCCATCAAAAATCAACATCTCCGATCAAGGTGAAGCTTTGGTACAGGGCGAAGCCAGGCTATGGGTTAAAGGCTGCTTCGAAGCAACGGGTGCCGAGAAGAAGAGCCGAGCTTCTACACCATCTTTCTGCCAATGCCGATCCAAGATCAGAGATCAGGCTATTTTATTTTATTATCTTTTCTTTTTAAATTTTATGTATTTAAATTCTAAAATTTTAATTAATAAAAATTTTATTTTTGCATTTTAATTTCTTACTTTTTATTGTAATTTAATTTCTGCACTTTAATTATTACTTTTTATTTTATTGCAAGTAGATGCTAAGATCTAACTAGTAGATCTTAGTACCAAGTTTAAATTTCTGCATCTTTTAATTTTTGCTTTTTATTTTCCGACTTCACTTTTGATCCCAAAACTCTTTTTCTTTTTTTTTTTTTAAAAATCAAAGATTTCAAATCTAAAAACACTACCTTCCCTGTGGATTCGACCCGACTCACTACTATCTACGCAATTTTCAATGATTTTAAGAAGTCGGATTAAACTGATAAACACGGTGTCTTAACGACAACATCGCGTTCCTATCAAGTTTTTGGCGCCGTTGTCGGGGAAGGTTTTTGATTTTTGATTTTGATTTCTTTGATTTATTAAAAATAATTTCGGCAAACGCACCAAGTTTTTGGCGCCGTTGCCGGGGAAGGCACGGATATTAAATTTTTGATCTCTTTGATTTTTCTATAAATAAATTATAAATAAAATTTTTATAAATATTGCTTGCTAATTTTTTTTATTATTTTGCAGGAAAAGAAAAAAAAGAACAAAAAGAATCAGAAGTTTTGCCTGGTGAGATCAATCCTAACCCTAGTTCTCTTTTCTTTTTATTTTATTTATTTATTTATTTTATTTTTAAATTAATTTTAAAAAAATATTCATTTAAACCTAATTAAAAGCCTCATGATAAGATTAGAAATCCTAACTGTTTAGAGCATGCATCATATTAGTTTTATTTTTATTTTTATTTTTATTTTTTTTGGTGATTGCTGGAGGCAAGGTAAGCCTTTCAGAATTCAATTAGTTGCATGCATCTAGTTTAAATTGCATAGAACCCTTTGATTGAATTTTTTTTTTTTTCGTGCATATTCATATTAAATCAAATTAAGGGCACAACCCAATTAAACAAGATAAGGTGGGGATTTGATCACCCTTCCTTAGCCCACAAACAACCAACCAAGCATCCTGCATTGACCTAAGCCTTTAATTTTAAAATCAATTAGACATCAACCCTAGGGAACTCGAGCTCATAGGATAAGGAATCAAGAGTTTGAATCAGGTTAGGTAAGTTCAATTTGACTGTGTCTACGGAAAGTGGTTCAGGAAGATTGGGCCCGAAGGAAGGTTGTTTCTAATTGGTTCCGTTCGCTTACCTGGCCAAGCATAATTGGTGTCTAGGCAAGCAAACGGAGGGAACTGCCCCCACAGCATCCTACACCTTTACCCCCTGTGGCTAAGTTGATTAGCATAATTCTAATCACTACACTTGTAGGGCTTTGAAGGCTAAGACACTTTTGGCGTTAGGACTGTCTAGATCTTAGGATAACCCTTAGTCAAGATGATTGACCAACTGATTGCTAACCAATATTTGAATTCTAATTAACCGAATTCTTCTCTTTATCCTTACTCAGTCATCTTACGGATCATCCTGT
>QRFJ01005465.1:0-48284 GCA_006176705.1 Cocos nucifera | reverse complement strand
AAAAAGAGAGAGAGGACAGAGAGAACACGAGAAAGAGAGAGGGAGAGAGAAAGAGGGAGAAAGAGAGAGGAGAGAGAGTTAAAGTAGAAGGATTTGTGAAAAATCAAAAAGAGTTTTTTTGATTTTTTTTCTGACAATCAAGACATCGTCAAGAGCCTCTTCTTCTTCAACCAAGTTCTCAGCATCAAGCAGCAATAGTATGTAATCAATTCAGCAATCAAAACGAGTCTTAAATTCTCTATGCTTTTTTTTTATTTATTGCATGTTTTTGAATTTGTTTATCATGAACTTAAATTTTCTTTTACTAAAGCTAAGGTGTAAGCCATCTTTTGATGCATATATTCAGTGTGATTTTTTTAAACTTAATTATGAGGAGTATATATAATCTGATCTTAATGCTTTTAGCATTACTTGGCCATCTCTAATTGATTTGATGAACATAGATGTTACGATACCAAGTACATTCTATGTTAATTGCTTCTGATTATATACCATGTTATTATCAAATCAAATAGTAATTCATTTGAGTGTGGTAAATTTTAGTGTGCTTGTGGACGCAAGCATATATTGTAATAAGGGTTCAGACAAAATCTAAATGGCATGTAATGTATTATTTAATTATGCCGCGGACCAAAGGGTATTAAAATAGATATTAATAGTTTTGGGCTATGGCTGAACCAAAGGATAGTGAATAAAGTTAGGATGACTCCACCATCACATGAAATAAAATTAATCTAAAAATCTGAATTATTGTATTGACTGAGTTGGTGAACCGATTGCCTTAGTAATCCATTGGCTCTTGGTTTAAGAATCCTAAAAATTACACTCTTCTCTATTTTAATTTAAAAACTTTTTAATTATTTTTTTTCTTTAATTTTTTATTCTCATAAATCGATCTTGCTAAATAAAGCATAGGAAAGAGCTTTTCAGACTATTTTTCAATCCTCTAGGGATGTACTCTAGCTCATTCATTTATTCTTGATCGATGATTGCACTTGCCATAGCTATATATTAGCATGCATCAAAGCCTATTTAATGGTTCTTCAATCAGATCAAGAAGTGAAAATACCTTATCAAAATTTTTGGATTATCTCAAGGATAATGGTAGTAGTCTCATAATGGACTCGCATCTGGAATGCCTTAGCTCCATGGAGTGTTTAGAATGGAGAAACCAAAATTCTCATTAGGATATTATCCATTTCATGATGAGCTTACAAACCTCTTTAAACTTTTTTTAGGAAGACAAGTTTAATTGAGACAGCAATGTACCTAGCTGAATAGAATCTATTCTAAAACCAATTCCTACTGACACTGTTATAAGATATGGCTGATGGTAAGAAGCCAAAGTCTGAGTCATCTCAAAATTTGGATTGTCTGGCCCTGTCAATAGAGATAGCAGGTGATAAATTAGAGTTTAGATTCCCTATAGAGCTTGATTTGTTGATATCCTACAAAAATCATTAGGATCATTACTTCTATCTTCTGAAAGACCATAATGTAATTATGAGTTGCATATTCCATTTTCTTTAAAAAAATAGTTATTCAAGTGGTGGCATCGGAAGATAGAATTAGGCAGAGGAGAAAGTCTTACGAAGAAGCAACGAGCAAGAAATCTAAGAAAACCTAGTTAATTGTTTGAGCCGATCCACCACACTACTCCTCACCTTATCAGATCAAGTAGGATTTTTCATCCTCTTGAGGGATAACTTAGGTACTATTCAAGGAGGATGCACCAAAAAAATGTTCCTCAATAAAAAATGGGGTTCATGGTGATTAATCCTAAAAAACTATGATGAGAGATATCAAATATCGACTCCGAAAAAATGGCTAGAGGGCAATGAAGTTAAAATTATAACTCAATTAAATACTCGAACGCAAGTCTAGACCTTGCTAATTCCACTTGAAAAGTATAGTACCTATTGGATGTAAATAGATCTTCAAGAGAAAAATAGTGTATAAAATGGAAAATGTAGAGAATTCAAAGACTAGACTAGTGGTGAAAGGGTAATATCAGCATGAAGGCATTGACCTATTAAATATTCTTTTTGCCCAGTAACTATGCTAAAAATCTATTCTGTACATTGGCTTGCTGTTGTAGCCATTTTCCAATTTATGAAATATTGATTGATGGATGTAAAAATGCGTTCCTAAATGAATATCTTAAGAAGAGTATCTATAGAATTAACCGCTTGATATTTACTTTCGATGATTGTGATCACAAAGGTTATAAGCTGCAAAGTCTTATCTATGCGAACTTAAGGCAACCATCTGAAAAGCTGAATGCTCTTTCAATTGATATAATCAAATCAATTTAGTTTCATCAAGAATATAAAAGGGAACCATGTATTTTAAGAGAGTTAGTGGAGCAAGTGTTGTCTTTCTCATACTATATGTGGATGACATCCTCCTAATTAAGAATGACATTTTTATGTTGACCTCAATCAAAATATGGTTGTCTAAAGAGTTTTCTTTGAAAGACCTAAAAGAAGTATTCTTTATTTTGGAAATTAAGGTCTATAGGGATAGATTGAAGAGGATGTCGGATCTCTCATAGAAGATGTACATAGAGGAGGTGCTGAAGAGGTTCAGCATGAAAAACTCCAAGAGAAAACTAGTGTCCTTTAGACATGGCATTCATCTTTTCAAAAAGATGTGCCCCAACACATCTTAGAAGATTGAACACATAAGCAAGATCCCTTATGCTTCAGCAATAGAGAGCTTCATGTATGCCATGCTATGTATACGACTTGATATCGCTCATGTTGTTGGAGTGTCAAGAAGTAGATATCGATCGAATTTAGGTGAAGAGCACTGGATTTCTATGAAATATATTCTTAAGTACTTGAGAAGGACTAAGGATATGTTTCTAGTAATAGAGAACTCTAGGTCTAGGGGTATACAAACTTAGATTTTATGTCTGATATAGATGATCAAAAGTCGACATTTGGTAGTCTATTCTTGTATAATGATGGTGCTGTAAGCTAGAAGAATTCTAAGCAAACCATGATAATAGATTCCACCATAAAAGTAGAGTACATCGCTGCTTTGAAAGCTGCAAAGAAGGCATTCTAGCTCAAAAAGTTCATTACGAAGCTTCGAGTGATGCCATCAGATACTATGTCTCTATACTGCAATAATAATGACACCATAGCTTTAGCTAAGAAGCTAAGATCTCATTAGAAGTCCAAGCACATTGAGCAGTGATTCAACCTCATCCACGATTACCTCAAAAATGGATACATTAAGGTAAAGAGAGTCGACACCATAGATAATGCAACTGACCCACTGACGAAGCCATTGAGCCAGCAGAATATCGAAGCCGATCTTAAGAAGATGGGACTTAGATTTGTAGCCAATTGGCTTCAGGTCAAGTGAAAGTTTGTTAGCTAAGTGCCCTAGAAGCAAAATTGGCCGACACTTGTAAAATACTTTCTAGAAGTATTTTTATAATTTTAACTTAAAATTAATAAAAAATTATTATCTATCATATTATATATTTAAAGTATCTATGATACATCTATTAAGTTAACAAGCATGATAACACGTATTCTCAAGAGTTGAGAATTTAAGATATTTGTTATCATAATTAACTCATAAATTGCTCCTAATCGTAGGATTATCATGAGGATGGTGATTGATCCGAAAGATTGGTGTACGATCATTTTCTTAGAATAGATAAGTCTTGAGTTTATAGTATGGAGATACTAGAGTGAGAGTATAAGTACTTATTGAGAATAAGGGTACTAAGCATGATACCTCGAGCAGTCATAAGAAAGTCTACCTTCTCATCGATGACTGGCTTAATGCTGCAGTTATTTGTATAGTTCTTTGACCTGAGGTGCATTGGTAGTTTACCTTGAGTGTGTTATAGTTTGACTACACCATAACTCAATCTCCTAACCATTTAGAATCTTAAGATGTTTGTTGGCTATAGCATGTTCATTATAGGATTAGATCGCCCCAATATAGAATCTATCAACCTCAATAGATGAGTAGTCCTATGATGATCATGAGATTGAGTTCTTAAACCCATGGCCATGGCAGTGTAAAATAATAGAAAAGAATTTTCTATTAGGGTTTCACATCAGACTCGAATCAAATGATTTATTCATATGACAAGTGTAGGGTCTGATGAGTTTACCTTACCCTAGATCCTATTAGAGCTCATGATAGAAGAACCCAATCACACTGGTAGCTGCACCAAAAGTTTCATATTTGGTTTTGATGAGTTACCACCACATTCTGCTAGGTATCACTAATAAATTTTGAGATCAATTAAAATTATCTTGATGATCAATGATTCTAATTGGATGAATCGAAAGAGTTCTGGGTTATCGAAAGATATTTCGATGATGCCGATGATAAAGATCGTGACATATCCCATTACCATACAGAATTGAACCTAACTGGATCATACAAATAAGGGTTTGGATTTGGACATCATCAATTAGGCTAACCTCATTCGATTGATTTTGATTAGATCCAATCAGGTTCAAGAAAATCATGCTAGCACATGATTGGATCTAACTTTCTCCTTCTATCATCTTTTTAGTTCTTCTCGACTAAGTCAAATTAGATTCATCTGAAAATCCTATATGGGTTTGTCCTGGTCTGACTGGATCTTGTCCTTATCAACATAGGGCTTGTCTTGGTCAAAACATGATTTGTCCTGATGAGATCAGGGCTTATCCTAAAATCATGAGATGAAATTAGGATAAGGCTATTCTGACCAAATCTTTGTCAGAATTAAGGAAGGAGGCATGCGCCCCCTAGAGATTATCTGAGGGCGCATGCTCCTAGATGGTTTTCACAAACAAAACAAGGGTGCATGCCCCCTTATGGCATGCACCTTTAGTGGATAAAGGGAATAAAGTTTTGATGAGATCAAAACTCTTGGAGATAATTGTTTGCACCAAACCTCTCTTCCTTATCTGATTTTGATAACATCTTTCTAGTTTTTCACGTGATAAAAATTAGAAAAAAATCTAGTGTTGGTGTGGAGAGGCTTTGGGAGTCCTTCTGCTTTAAGCAAACTAGTTGCTTAAAGCTCTAGGACTCAAGGGTTGCACCTAATCTATAAATAGATGTGTTACGCCCTTGTTATTAAATTGAAAATCCATGGCGAAGCCCTACCCCTCTATCCATCTCCATGCCCCTTCTTCTTGATCCCTTTTCTCTTCTCCATGCCTAAAGAGGTTGGATGAAATCAGCTTCAAAGGTTGAAGGCTGCAACTGCGAAGAACAAGTTGAGATGACACTGTTCGTGAGATGGACGCACTGGTGTTGAAGATTAGATCTGAGGCACCAAAAGTTAATATCAAATCTGATATTTGGAGATTAGATCTACAAGGAGAGGACCTTCAAATCTAACTTGAGTGAACTCTAGTAGAGGCCGGGTGCATGCACGATTAGCATTAGAACTATGGATTACTGACAAATCATCACTATGGGTAACTATTTACCCGATCAGGTAACATGAGATGTTACTATTTTTATTTTAATTTTTATTTTATAATCAAATCAATCTAATCAGATCTAAGAACTCTCAGATCTAATCAAATCTTAGATCATAAAATTTTAAAAAATTTTGCTTTAGATCAGATCAGATCAGATCGATCCTGTGGCCTAAGAATAGTGATTCCTTCAAAAAGATCCAATGGCAAATGGAGGATCTACATTGATTATACCAATCTAAATAAAATCTATTCAAAAGATGGCTATCCATTGCCCAGAATAGATCAATTGGTTGATGCCACTTCGGGGCATAAGCTATTAAGTTTCATGGACATGTTCTTGGATTATAACTAAATTCCAATAGCACTCGAAGATGAAGAGAAGATAGCCTTTATGACTAAAAAAGGATTGTAATACTACAAGATGATGCTATTTGGATTGAAGAACATAAGGCAACTTATCAGTACTTGGTGGATAAGGTCTTCAAAAATCAGATTGGCCATAATATGGAGGTGTATGTGGATGACATATTCATCAAAAGCGTCGAAGCCGATAGCACATCGCTAATCTAAATGAAGACTTCAACGAGTTCAAGCGCTATTAGATAAAGTTAAATCCAAACAAGTGCACCTTCGGGGTAAACTCCAAAAAATTCCTTGGCTTCATGGTAATCCAAAGGAGAATCAAAGCCAATCTAAAAAAAAAATCTGAGCACTAATGAAAATAAAACATCCAACAAATAAGGAGGTGTAGAACTTGATCGAGAGAGTAGCCGCTCTCAGCTGGTTCATATCCAAGTCGATCGAAAAGTGCTTGCTATTTTGCAAGATGATATGGCAAGTAAAGAACTTCGAGTGGTCAGAGGAATGCTGATCTGCATTCAAAGACCTTAAAGCTTATCTAGAGTCATCACCTCTTTTATCTAAGCCTGTAGAGGGTGAGAAGTTATTCATGTACTTATCAGCTAGCATGTAGGTGATCAATTCGGTTCTCTTTCAAAAAGATGCTGAGGCATAAAGGCCTATCTACTGCACCAGCAAAATACTGAGGGATGTAGAAACAAGGTATACAAGGATTGAGAAGATGTCATTAGCAAGCATCTTCGACTATACTTTCAAGCCCATACCATTATGGTCCTAACCGACTGGCTCTTGAAAGCAATTCTTTGGAGGCCAAATACATCAGGTTATCTAGCAAGGTGGGCAATCAAGCTTGAAGAATTCGACATCAAGTTCCAACCTCGAACAACAATAAAGGCATAGGCACTGGCCAACTTCATAGTTAGTGCACAGTTCCTGAAGAGCTTGCTACTGCAAGTACTTAAAGGCTAGATGTCACCACACAAGACCATTGGCGGATACTTCATGTCGACGAAGCATCAAATTTCTAAGAAAGTAGCGCAAGACTTATTTTGGCCAATCTCGATGGCATTGTCACTGAGTATGCATGGAGGTTCAACTTTGATACGATCAATAATATTACTAAGTATAAAGCCCTCATCATCGAACTAAAGATTGCAAAGGAGCTTGGTGCAAAAAAGCTTAAGGAGTTTTCAGATTCCTAGCTTGTCATGAGCCAAGTTCGGGGTGAGTACGAGGCCAAGGATCCTATGATGTCTAGGTATCTCCAAAAGATAAAAGATCTCTCTTCAAATTTCTTTAAACTAGACGTTTAATAAGTATCAAGGTCAAAGAATGCCCGAGCTGATGCCTTATCATACCTGGCAACATCAAAGCCCATTGATCTAGGGTGAATAATATACATCGAAAACCTAGAAGCCCCAAGTGTTAAAGAAATACCGAGCATCCACCAAATCAACAATAAGACAAGCTGGATGGATGCATTGGTCAAATATTTAAAGGACAAAATAGCCTCTACTGATGAGAAGGAAATGAGAAGAATAAAGCACCAGGCACTTTGGTATGTTCTCCTTAATAGCCAACTCTATAAGAAGTCCTTCTTGCCTCTTCTTAAATGTCTCAAGCTATCTGAAGACAACTATGTACTTCAGGAGGTTCATAAAGGCATCTACAATAACCACTTGGGGTGAAGATCATTAGCATATAAAGTGTTGGGAGTATCCCTTATGAGTGCAAAATATGAATCCCCATCCGAGATCATAACTCTAATGATGATGTCAATATGGCAATAGAAAAAAAGAAGAGAGATGTACAAAAGATACAATCAAATACATGGATCAGTCCAAGGCTTACCTCCATGAAGCATGTAAGCTTCATTATAAGTAAAGAGAAAATTACAAGAGATAATCACATCCTCTCAACTCTTATACATCAATCTCTCTCTCAACAAAAAGACAAATCTCTTCCAAAGCTCTCTACTTTCATAAGAAGACCTCTCAGCTACTCCCCTAAAGCTCTAGCTGATTCTTTGGCAGCTACCCGATGCTCTACTGATGCTCCTCTACTCCATAGACTATTAGGCCCTTTTAAAGTACTTCAAACCATGTCACACACAATCTAGGTCTCCTATTAGGACTCTGATAATATTTTGACCATTAGATCAATCCTGCATACATCCCTGGCTATTTGATCACACCTGTGCATGTGATAGAACTCCTATGCACTGCTTGAAAACTTCTTAGATCGCTAAGGGGTCCATGCCTCACGAATGGACCATATGGAATCAAGCCAGGCCATTGGATCTCCCCTGGGTGTGCCATGGACTGCACCGGTGCTGTGGACCATGCCATGCCTCCCTCTAGACCTCACCCCTCTATGGATTGTGCTAACATGCGATGGATAGCATGGCACAGCTTGGGCCGTGCCCATGTGCCTAGGCCACACCCACGAATCTGGGCCGCACGCACCTATGGGCTGTGCCCACATGTTCTAGGTTTTTTCATATGCCTTTGCTATGGGCTTCTTTGCTACTATAGGTTGAATTCGAGTCACCAAAACCCAACATAAAGTACTTCGCTAAGGATACTAAATAATTTTTAGGTTCCTAAGCTAATTCTTATAGTTGGATCTGGTTAGTCGATTATTTTCTAGAAAATTAACAAGATGGTTTGATGTAGATATTTCCAATAGAGAGAAGAAGATTCTAGTTAGACTTTTATAATTAATTATTTTAATTTATTTTAAAAAATAAACTTAATTTTCACTATTTTCTTGAATCTTCCACATTCCTTAGGTGGAGAAATAAAAACCCCTTCGTGATTAGAGTTTCTAGTGGGTACTGTAGTTCCACCGATGTATGCATACCTCACGTGACATATATTGGTGATATGCATACCGATGAGTGGATAACTCTTATCCATTGCTTCACCAATCATGTTGCTGCGATTCAATCTCTAAATCATATGTGCTCATCTAATAGATATTGGACATACTCCTTAATGAAGTCAGACCCATCATACTTGTACCTATGGGTGCAAAGCCATCATTGGGTTCCTTATCTGACAAATATTGGACCTAACCCCATCTCTACCTTGGAGCATCTTATGCTATAGAGTAGTTGCATGTTTCCAATGCAACTGAGCTACTGTGACCAGCCAAAAACAATCAATGCTAGGAACACCCCTGCATCTCTACAATGATGAAAGACCACTAGACTTAATATATGCAAGGAGATTTATTTAGGTCTCCTTTAAACATTTATATCTCATGCAAATCTTTAATTGATAAGGGCATGGGTTGAGCTCAAATCATCAAGTACCCAAATTCTAAACCAATCATTATTAGCCCGGTAAGTAAGAGATTGATGGGAGTCTCTCTACTATCGGTGGAAATAGTCCTGATTAAATAACCATCGCTCAATTACTTGCCTTAAACACCAACAGTTCTTGATCAATTTAATCCTACAACTATTGATTTGATCTCGAGCAGAGTTAACCTAATCGCAATCAACTTTTTGACTTGACTCGATCAATTGCCCTTTTTGATTGAGCGCATCATGTGCCAATCAAAAATTCTAGGATTGTAATCAGATTATAGATCCAATCTGATCTACCCGTGAACCCATTGTGTAGAATTTTCAGATCTTGAAAAAGAATTTCAGATCTAAATTTAGATCTAAAATGATTTTTAGATCTGAAAGAAACTCTGCTAAACATCTTTTGTTGAAAAATATGTCTCCAAGCCAATCATCAACCTATTGATGGTTGTGCTATTTTATAAATATAAATAATTTATTAATAAATAAAAATTTATTTTGATAATTTTCATCATAAGTCTGTCTTCTATTGAACTCCTTTGTGGTGATGAAGTCCTTAGGACTACTTAGATTCAATTAAATAAGGATTTATCAATTTATCGTTAAACTATTCATGAATAAATGATACGTTGTTAACTAGGATGACAACATTTATTGAGTGTAAGTCATTGTGTGCCATATAGATTAATTGTCCTCTTAACCAAAGAGTATGAAAATACTGATATAATATACAAGTGAGATGTAGGGATACAACGTCACTGAATGTAATCAACTCCAAAGCATTTTGCTATCAAGAATTGCTCTAATGGGATATGGGTATAAGTGTCTCTTGGACCTGACATCATCATGGTGGTTTACAAGCAACTCACTATACTTTGATGCTAGACTACCTAAATTTCTAATTCAGTAATGAAAGGTTTCTTGGCACAGTCAAGTACTTGTGAAGTTGGTGAGTGATCAAGATGGGATTGACCACTCCAAGAGTTTGGAGAAAATGCATTACTGTATTTCAATTTAATAAAATCTTAGCCAAGATAATCTATATGATGGATTTACTATTATAAAATACAATGTGGATGACCTAATCAGGATTGATAGTTAAACCCTAAGTCATCCTACGAGCATTTATGGTCAAGGGGATGAATTATACAAAAACCATATCTACATAGATTCTAAAAGTTTTGCTTTATACATTCGACCTATTTGGCCGTTGAGTATCATTACCAGATGATCACTTTGATTGGTATATAATTTATTCCTATGCTACCTGCTTAGGTTCAAATCTATGGGGTCACACATATTAGAGGTCTCAATCTGATTGGATGGTTGATCAATGATTGAGAATCATTCTAGGATCAAACGATCAGTACAATTGATGTTTGACCTAGTGCAAGTATTATAGGAGGATTAATTAGCAATCGGATTGCTAATTGACTCAATTTAATTAAGCTAAAGAGCTAAAATCGAATCTAATTGAATAAAATTTAATTAGACTAATTGATTTATGGGATATGCCAATAGCAAGGAAGAATAAGTCCCTATTCAATTAGGACTTGGGTGCACTTAATTTCTAATTTAATTAGAATTTAAACTAAATTTAAATTTAATTTAATCTAATTTAATTAAACTCTTAGTTGAACTTAGATCACCCTTAATTAGGTTGCATAAGTTTTAATTTAATTGAATTCAAAAATTAGTTAGACCAAGTCAAAACATGGAGTTCCAGTCTGATTGGGATTCTCTCTCCTTGCGCCACCTAGCCTCCCAAGCCCATTTCCTTATTTTTTTGCATACAACCACTCATGCCCAGAGAGTGTTCATGTGCCCCTATACCCTCTATGATTTCTAGGAGGAAATTAGTTATGGACTAGGTCAAAACAAACAAGTTGTTTTGACCTAAGACTCTATTGGATAGAGTTTGACAACATAACTTTCCTTATCCTCTTGTGGCGCCAATATATCTGATTTTTTTCTAATTTTGTCATGAAAGAAATATGAAGGATTGTGAACCACTTTCAGGGAATCTTTGCCATAAAATAGGGAGGAGGCACCCAAGAGTTTCTTGGGTGCCTCCATCCTTGTCTAATTTGGATATTCCTTTCTAGGTTTTTTACCTAGACAAGGACTCTCTTATATCTCTCTATTTAAGAGGGGTTATAGTCTAATTTTTCTACAAAGAATAGACTAAGAAAGAGAGTTTGGACGTGGGAGTCTTGGGCACAAAGGGTTCTTGGGCATGAGACTTTATAAAGACACATTTTGTTGTGTCTAGGTGAGAGAAAGAAATAGAGAAGAAGGATCTTCTCTAGGGTTTTGCTTTCATTCTTCTTCCACCATCTTTTTGAGAGTAAAATATGAGGAAGAAGGCTTCTCTTAGATCCTCCCTTCTCCTCCTTTGGTTCTTAGAGAGTTCAAATTGTTCAAAGAAGAAGATTAGCCATCAACCATCAAAAAAGGATCAGCATAATACTAGCATGCTATGCTAATTTTTAGTTACTAGACTTCGGATCAAGATCGGTGATTCATGTGAACTTCTCGTAGAGACCAAATATGTGTGCAGCTCAAAGCGATAACCTTAACCTCAAATCAGCAAGTGGAGATCCTGACTTATTAAAGGTAAAAGAGATACGATCTATTTCTCCTACTAGATTAAATCTAGTTTTTGTTTAATATTGATATGATCAACATCATTGATTTTATTTAATATTTAATTTTTAGATTTATATGCATGCTTGAATCATGTCATTAGATCCTAGATTTAGGATTTATTTACTTATTTTTATAGATTAATATGATTAATCTATAGCTTCCACTATTTATATTTTCAAAAAGTTTCAAAATACATCCTAGAAATCCTACATTTTTCCTTCATTTTTAGATCTAAAACTAAATTCAAATATGAAGCAAACATGATTTATTTCAAATATAAAATAACATTATAATTATATCTAATAGGCTATAGAAAATTTAGATCTTACTACCTTCAATATTCAATGATGTCGAACTATTAATTAACTTCAAATCTGAATTATGCAAATCAAATTTCAAATCTGAATCTTTTCATGTTCATATTAGAATCATGGCTCTGATACCACTATTGGATTAGGTGGTTTCGTGCTTATATTTTTTAAACTTTTAAGTTTTCTAGTTATAGTAAAAATAAAATATAGATTAAAACTATTTTAATCTAACATACATAAGATTACATCTACAAACCACCTAGGATCTAACATATGAACATGAAAGTACAAATCTAAAATTTGATAAAGAAAGCATAAATCAAAAGATCCAATCTTCATACCTTTATATGGGTTGATGATCATCATAGCTGATAATCATGGTATAACTTTAAGATTTCTTGATCAACCACATCATCTGTCCTCTACAGGTACCCATAGATCAATCACAAGGATGACTTCATTAGAATGTAGCTTTCTGCAAGGGCTCTGATTTGATGTGTTAGATATATGTGCCCTAGAAGCCAGAATTGGCTGACACTTGTAATACACTTCTAGGGGCAAAATTATAATTTTGACTATAATTAATAAAATGGGTTATTTTCTATCACACATGTGTATTTAGTGTCTGTGATACATCCTTTGAGTTAATGGTAATGATAATTCATATTTTCAAGAGTTGAAAATTTAAGACATGAATAATCATTATTAACTCATAAACAGCTCCCGACCATAGGATCATCACGAGGATGGTGATTGATCCGGAAGGTTGGTGTACGATCGCTTCTCTTTAGTAGATGAGTCTTGAGTCTACGGTGTGGAGACACCGGAGCGAGAGTACAGGTACTCGTTAGAGAACGAGGGCACTGAGCGTGACCACCTCGAGTAGTCATTAGGAAGTCTACCTTCTCGTCAATGACTGACTCGATGCTGCAGTAGTGTGTCTGGTTCTTTGACCTGAGATGCATCGGCAGTTCACCTTGAGGGTGTTATAGTTTGACTACACCATTACTCGGTCTCCTAGCCATATGGAACCCTGAGGTGTATGTTGGCTATAGCATGTTCATTGTAGGAACTGGATTGCATCAAGATGGGATCTATCTACCTCGGTGGTAGAGGAGTAGCCCTATGATGATCATGAGAATCAAGTCCAGAAGCCCATGGCCATGGTAGAGTGAAATAATAGAAAGAGTTTCTATTTAGATTTTCACATTGGACTCGAATCGAATGATTACATCATATGACAGAGACTAGGGTTTGACGAGTTCACCTTAACCCTAATCTGATCGGGGCTCAAGATAGAAGAACTTAATCACACAGGTAGCTGCACCAAGAGGTTCGCATTCAGCTCTGATGGGTTGCCACCATATACTGCTAGGTGTCACTGGTGGATTTTGGGAGCAATTAGAATGATTTAGATGATCGATCATTCTAGCTGTTCGAATCAGAAGAGTTCTGATCCATCGAAAGGAGTTTCGATGATGTCTATGATAGAGATCATGACATATCCCATTACCATACAGAACTGAACCTAACTGGGTCACACAAACAAGGGTTTGAATCTGGTGATCATCAATTGAACTGATCTAGTTCAATTGATCTGAATGAGATTCAATTAGGTTCAAGGAAATCGTGCTAGCACTCGATTGAACCTAACGTTCTTCTTTTACTATCATAAATAAGTTGTCCTGACTGAGCCAAAGGAGTTTGTGCTCAATCAGAGGCCTTCATATGGTCTGACTGGAGGTTGTCCAAGTCAGAATAGGTTGTCTTATTTGTAAGACATTACCTGCCATTTTTGGTCACCTGCCATTTCTTGTTCTTTGACTTTGGTCAAAAGTCTACCTTTGACTGGTCAAACGTTGACCATTGACCCTTTGACTTTTGACCACATGTCATGCACCTATTGGAGAGCTGGTGGGGGCCTGTCCCCCTGCCAGAACCTGGCAAGGAGAAGGGCGCACGCCAAGGGTGGCGTGAGCCCAAGTAGGAGGCGCCTAGGAGTCCTTGTTGGACAAGGACTCCACCTCCCTTTTGGATTCCATTCCAAGAGTTCTACTAAGAATCCAGTTTGACTGGTCTTAGGCACCCTGGTCTTAGGCCTCTCTAAGGAGGAATCCAGGGGTCTCTATTCCAACCAATCAGATTTAGATCTGATTTCACAAAGGGTTGTGATTGGTTGAGAGGAAGAGGAGTTGGATCACAAGAGGTCTATAAATAAGACCCTGCGCCCCCTAATAAGTGCTTCAATAATTGAGAAACCCACGCCCCAAGGCTGCCTCTCCCCTCCTTCTCCATGCCATAGTCTCTTCTCCCCTTGCTCTCCACGTCCAAAAGTGTTTTGGACTTTAGGTTGGTGCGATTCAGATCAAGGAAAGGCGATCAAAAGCAAGAAGGCTGCGCTGCTGCAAAAGGACGACTGCAGATCTTCAAAAGAGTTTTGAAGATCCTCCAGATCAGATCCAGATCTGATTTTTGGAGGTGTGATAGAGAAGAAGAGGATCTCCAGATCCAACCCGAGTGGATACCGGTAGAGGCCAGGCGCTTGCGTGGCTAAGATCCAGAACCTTCCGCTGCAATCAGGATCATCTACAGGGTAATAGGATTACCCAAATCAGGTAAATTAAATTTGATTTAATTTATCTTATTTTATTTTATTTATTAAAATAATAAGAATCAGATCTGAAACATATCAAGATCTGATTGAGATCAAGAGAAAAAATTTTTGAAATATATCTCTTGATCTAATCAGATCTGGACGAACCTGGACCGGGAAATCAGGATTTCCCTTCAACTGGTATCAGAGCCATGGTTCTAAATTGTTTAGATCTGATTTTAATTTTATTTTAATTAGAAAATAAAGTGATTTCAGATGTCACATGAGATGTGATCAGATCTGAAATCAGAAAAATTAAAATTAAATGATTTGGATCTAAGAACATGAAGATATGCATGACTAGTTCTAGAATAGAATAGTTCTATAGAATAGTTTTGCATGTCTTTGATTTAATCTGATTAAATCATATTTTAGATCTTCTTATTTACTATTTTCTGATATTATAAGTGTTATAATAACATCTGATAAACAGCAAATAAAAATTATTTAATTTTAAATATCATATGAGATATGATAGATGCATGACTAGACTAGTTGTAGAATAGTTCTACATAATTGTCTAGATTAGAATTTATTTTGATTAGATCAATTTAAATCTAATTTTTTAGATTATTATGAGATAATTTAGATCTGAAAACATGCATGATTATGATACATGAGATGTATGCAAAATATGCCATGATTAGATCTAACTTTTATATATGAGATATATGATATAGATCTGATATTGTTTTGTAGTATTGAATGTTCCTGATTAAGGCGTTCCTCTTGGCCGTCCGGTCATAAGAACGAAGAAGGGTTTAAAGGCCCTCTCTTCCCATTCGATGGGGTGTTCTTATGACGTGTAGGGGTGCTGCGTGTTCGTCCTTAATCAGAAACCCAAAACTTACTTTCTGCAAAACCCTAGATCCTGAAACCCTAGGATTTATTGTGCATATTTTGTTTATGAACCCAACTTAATTAAGAATTAAGTTTATGGAATATTAATTAGGTCTAAAATTGAGAATTTCAGATCTAAGACATATTCATAATACTGGGTTCGGGCTTGGGTAGCTCAATTAGGTCTAAGCGGTTGATCAAACCGAATCAAGAGTTGGTTAGATGGGATCAACAATGCTTAAATTGACCAGCCTAATAGGATTAAGTCTGGGTCAAGATCGAGTCACGATCAAGCAAGACCTAATTAGGCTCAGAGGTTAGAGTCTGGATTGTAGGCTAACCCAATTGGTTCTGACTCAACAATTTGGTGTCTAAGGTAAGTTTGGCACAGACGACCGACTGGTTTTTAATTGGAAGCTACTCGACCTGAATGCGTTCTTGTGCGAGTTAACGGCATATTCCTTCCACCGGTCTCACTTACCTGGCCATATCTGTTGACACAGTTCTGATCTGAGGTGGTCAATAATCCGAGCTGACCCATGCCACTAGGTTAGTCATAATTGTTATGACTAAGCCAAGTCTAGTTTAATGAGACCTGAATCAATTCTCCCTAAGAAAAGATTAAGTCCGAGGTCTTCCACCATTGTAGACGTGCGGGCCCTTCCCGGGGTTGATTGTTCTCGGCTGGATACAGTGGCTCAGTTGCACCGGGAAGACGCAACCATGTCTATTAGGCATTGGATGCTATGGGCTGGAGGATGAGTTGGGCTCAATATTCCGGATACGGTGAGAGACCCAATTAGGAACCCAGTCTATGCAAATGGTGGGTCTGACTTAACTAAGGAGTGGATCAATATTCCGGATACGGTGAGATTCATGAATTAGAGACCAAGTTTGGGTGCACCATGATTAGAGAATCATTGAACAAGAGTTGTTCACTCATTGGCTAACCCATCACCAATAACTGTTAGGTGAGGTGATGAGTCAGTTGGTGAGACCGCACCACCCACTAGAAATCATCAATCGCGGAGATTTTCGCATCTCTACAGAGGGAGTGTAGGGATCCGAGAAAATAGTGGGAGCTAATTTGTTTAAAAATAAAATCCCTAAACAAATTGGTCAAGTCAAAATTACAGTATCTAACTAGAATCTTTGACTCTCTACAGGAAAATGTCTGCGTCCAACCCACTGGCACGTATCCTAGACACACATAGACTGACTGGACCCAATTATAAAGATTGGCTCAGGAACTACAAAATTGTTTTGGGTTCAGAGAAGTTAACACATGTTTTGGACCAGGACCCTCCCACCTTACCAGCTCGTCCATCCACTGAACAGAGAGCGTCTCTGGAAAAATGGATTGACGAAGACAATAAGGCCAGATACTACATGTTGGGCTCGATGTCTGATGAGCTCCAGCGCCAACATGAAGATATCGGGACTGCTCGCCAAATGTTGGCTCACCTGCAGGAGATGTTTGGTGAACAGAGTCGCGCAGCCAAATATCAAGTCACGAAAATGACTTTTTAAGGCTAAGATGCGTGATGGGCAGTCAGTCCAAGATCACTGTCTGACAATGATCAAGGACATGGAAGAGCTTGAGAAGCTCGGTGTGAAGTTGGACTTGGACTTGCAGAACGATATTATTCTGCAATCCTTGACTGATGCATATGGGCAATTCATCATGAATTACCACATGCATAAACTTCAAAATTCCTTGGCCGAGTTGATGAATATGCTGGTTACCGCTGAGCTTTCTATGAAAGGTTCTAAAGGCTCAGTTCTTGCTATGGAACGGACTTCTTCCAAAAGAAAGTCTTATGGAAAGAAAAAGAAGTCTGTGAAAAAGCAAAAGGTAGAAGGATCAAAGAAGAAGAAGGCAGAACCGAAGAAGAAGGTCGATGGCAAAGGAAAGTGTTTCCATTGCAACAGCGACGGCCATTGGAAGCGGAACTGCCCTACTTACCTGGCCACCCTGAAGAACAAGAAGGAAGGTCCTTCTGGAGGTATGCTCGTTATTGAGTCTAACCTTACGGTTTCTTCTGCATCCAGTTGGGTGCTTGACTCTGGTTCTAGTGCTCATCTGTGCACTTCTATGCAGGGTCTTGAGGATAGCAGGAGGCTGAGGGATGGAGACATGATCCTACGCATCGGTAATGGAGCAAGAGTTGCTGCAGTAGCCGTGGGAACATACCCTCTGCGATTACCATCTGGTTTAGACTTAGTTTTAAAAGACTGTTATTATGTGCCTGCAGCTAGCAGGAATTTGATTTCTGTTTCATGCTTAGCACAAGAAGGTTATGTGATCACCTTCTTTAAGGACCATTGTAACATTCTTTATGAAAGAAATAAAATTGCAAATGGTTTCCTTGTTAATGGTCTTTATCAGTTGCATATTGATGTACCTATTTTAACTATCGAGCAAAACGTGAATGCCAAACGACCTAGGGATAGTCCAAACGACAGATATCTATGGCACCTGAGATTAGGTCATATAGCAGAAGATAGGATTAACAAATTGGAGAAAAATGGGCTATTGAGTCCATTGACTTTTGAGTCATATCCAACTTGTGAATCTTGTCTTCAAGGCAAAATGACTAAACTCCCTTTTGTTGGACATGGGGAGAGGGCCACAGATCTCCTTGCCCTAGTACATACTGATGTGTGCGGCCCATTTGATGTGCCGGCTAGAGGCAATTTTGTCTACTTCATTACCTTTACCGATGATCTGTCTAGGTATGGGTATGTGTATCTTATGAGACACAAGTCTGAAGCCTTTTGAAAAGTTCAAAGAATTCAGACATGAAGTAGAAAAACAAACTGGAAAACCCATTAAGGTTCTTCGATCAGATCGAGGAGGTGAATACCTTAGCCGGGAATTCCTAGACTATCTTAAGGAAAATGGCATAGTCTCTCAATGGACTCCACCAGGAACACCTCAACTCAACGGGGTTTCAGAACGGAGAAATCGGACTCTATTGGATATGGTTCGATCCATGATGAGCTTCACAGACCTCCCAGATTTTCTTTGGGGACATTCATTATTAACTTCAATCTATTTACTGAATAGGGTTCCCTCTAAAACCGTTCCTACCACACCGTATGAGATATGGCACGGTAAGAAACCAAGTCTGAGTCATCT
The DNA here is from genome assembly GCA_006176705.1 of Cocos nucifera. NCBI lineage: Eukaryota > Viridiplantae > Streptophyta > Magnoliopsida > Arecales > Arecaceae > Cocos > Cocos nucifera. The sequence continues at coordinate 29,560 of QRFJ01005465.1, read as the reverse complement.
CAGAATTTGGGGTTGTCCGGCTCATGTCAAAAGACAACAAGCGGACAAGTTAGAGTTTAGGTCCTTTAGAGCTCGATTCATAGGATATCCTAAAGAGTCATTAGGATACTATTTCTACATTCCAGAAGACCACAATGTGATTGTGAGTCGACATGCCATATTTCTTGAAAAATAGTTTATTCAAGATAGTGGCATTGGAAAGCAGATTAAGCTTGATGAGAAAGTCTCACAAGCAGAACGAGCTAAGGACCAAGTGGAACCAAATCAGGTTGAGCCAATAAGAACACTACCTCCTCCACCTCGTAGATCGGAAAGAGTTTCCCGTCCCCCTGAAAGATACTTAGGTATTATTTCAGAGGATGTAGAGGAAATGTTCCTCATAGGTAATGGTGCTCATGGTGATGATCCCAAAACCTACAACGAGGCGATATCAGATATCGACTCCGAGAAATGGCTTGAGGCAATGAAGTCAGAGAATCGACTCGATGCACTCAAACCAAGTCTGGACCTTGGTAGATCCACCAGAAGGTATAGTACCTATTGGGTGTAAATGGATCTTCAAGAGAAAGATTGGTGCAGATGGGAATGTGGAGACATTCAAGGCTAGACTGGTGGCAAAAGGTTATAGTCAACGTGAAGGCATTGACTATCAGGATACCTTTTCCCCGGTAGTAGCTATGCTAAAATCCATCCGCACATTGCTTGCTGTTGCAGCCTATTTCGATTATGAAATATGGCAAATGGACGTGAAAACGGCATTCCTAAATGGATATCTTGAGGAAGATATCTATATGGAACAGCCGCTAGGTTTCACATCCAGTGATACTGATCACAAGGTTTGCAAGCTGCAAAGGTCCATATATGGACTTAAGCAAGCATCTCGGAGCTGGAACACTCGTTTCAATGATGTGATCAAAAAGTTTGGTTTCATCAAAAATGAAGAGGAACCATGTGTTTTCAAAAGGGTCAGTGGGAGCGCTGTTGTCTTCCTCGTATTGTACGTGGATGACATCCTCCTTATTGGGAATGATATTCCCATGTTGACATCAGTCAAGATGTGGTTGTCTAAGGAATTCTCCATGAAAGACCTAGGTGAAGCATCCTTTATTCTAGGAATTAAGGTCTATAGGGATAGACCGAATAGGATGCTAGGACTTTCACAGAAGATGTACATAGAGGAAGTACTAAAGAGGTTTAGTATGGAAAACTCTAAGAGGGGATTAATACCCTTCAGACATGGTATTCATCTTTCCAAGAAGATGTGCCCCAGCACACCTGAGGAAATAGAACGCATGAGCAAGATCCCTTATGCTTCTGCAATAGGGAGCCTCATGTATGCCATGCTATGTACACGACCTGATATAGCCCATGCTGTGAGTGTCACAAGCAGATATCAGTCAAATCCAGGTGAAGAACACTGGACTTCTGTGAAATGTATCCTTAAGTACTTGAGAAGAACTAAGGATATGATGTTGGTCTTTGGTAATGGAGAACTCCAAGTTCAGGGATACACAGACTCGGACTTCATGTCCGATATAGATGATCGAAAGTCGACATCTGGAAGTCTGTTTGTGTGCAATGGTGGAGCTGTCAGCTGGAAGAGTTCCAAGCAAACTGTGATAGCAGATTCCACCATGGAAGCAGAATATATTAGCTGCATCAGAAGGCTGCGAAAGGAAGCATTCTGGTACAAGAAGTTTGCTGCAGAAATTGGAGTGAATGCCATCAGATGCCATTCCTCTATTACTGCGACAACAATGGCGCCATAGCCCTTGCTAAGGAGCCGAGGTCTCATCCAGAAGTCCAAGCACATTGAGCGGCGATACCATCTCATCCGCGATTACCTTGAGAAAGGTTACGTTGAGGTCAAGAGAGTCAACTCCGCAGATAATGTGGCAGACCCACTTACAAAGCCGTTGGGCCAGCAGAAGATCGAAGCCCACCTTGAGAAGATGGGACTTAGACTTGTAGCCAATTGGCTTTAGGACAAGTGGGAGATTGTTAGATATATGTGCCCTAGAAGCCAGAATTGGCTGACACTTGTAATACACTTCTAGGGGCAAAATTATAATTTTGACTATAATTAATGAAATGGGTTATTTTCTATCACACATATGTATTTAAAGTGTCTGTGATACATCCTTTGAGTTAATGGTAATGATAATTCATATTTTCAAGAGTTGAAAATTTAAGACATGAATAATCATTATTAACTCATAAACATGCTCCCGACCATAGGATCATCACGAGGATGGTGATTGATCCGGAAGGTTGGTGTACGATCGCTTCTCTTTAGTAGATGAGTCTTGAGTCTACGGTGTGGAGACACCGGAGCGAGAGTACAGGTACTCGTTAGAGAACGAGGGCACTGAGCGTGACCACCTCGAGTAGTCATTAGGAAGTCTACCTTCTCGTCGAATGACTAGACTCGATGCTGCAGTAGTGTGTCTGGTTCTTTGATCCTGAGGTGCATCGGCAGTTCACCTTGAGGGTGTTATAGTTTGACTACACCATTACTCGATCTTCCTAGCCATATGGAATCCCTGAGGTGTATGTTGGCTATAGCATGTTCATTGTAGGAACTGGATTGCATCAAGATGGGATCTATCTACCTCGGTAGGTAGAGGAGCAGCCCTATGATGATCATGAGAATCAAGTCCATAAGCCCATGGCCATGGCAGAGTGAAATAATAGAAAGAGTTTCTATTTAGGTTTTCACATTGGACTCGAATCGAATGATTACATTCATATGACGAAAACTAGGGTTTGACGAGATTCACCTTAACCCTAATCTGATCAAGGGCTCAAGATAGAAGAACTTAATCACACAGATAGCTGCACTGAAGAGGTTCACATTCAGTTCTGATGGGTTGCCACCATATGCTGCTAGGTGTCACTGGTGGATTTTGGGAGCAATTAGAATGATTTGGATGATCGATCATTCTAGCTGTATCTGAATCAGAAAAGTTCTGATCCATCGGAAAGGTAGTTTCGATGATGTCGATGATAGAGATCACTACATATCCTATTACCATATGAAACTGAACCTAACTAGATCACACAAATAAGGGTTTGGATCTGGATATCATCAATTGGACTAACACAGTTCAATTGATTTGAATAAGATTCAATTAGGTTCAAGAAAATCATGCTAGCACACGATTGAGCCTAATGTTCTTCTTTAATAATCATTAAAGTTTGTCTTGACTGAGCCAAATGTATTTGGGCTCACTCAGGAACCTTTACTTGGTCTGACTAGAGCTTGTCCAGGTCAGAAAAGAGTTGTCTTAATTTATGAGATGAATTTTAGACAACACCTGCCATTTTCCATCACCTGCTAAATCTTGTTTTCAGATATTGATCAAATGTTGACCTTGGACACTTAGACATCTACCCATGTGTCATGCACTCATAGGAGAGAACTTAGGGCCTTGTCCTCCTGCTAAAAAGTAGACAGGAAGGGGGTGCACGCCTAGGGAGGCATGCACCCCATGAGGATAAGAGTTGGAGTCCCATACAGATGGGACTCCAGGTTGCTTTATGGAATCAAACTAGGTGGTGCCAAGAAGACTTGTTTGACCTAGTCTTGGTGCCACCTAAGGAGGTTTTTGAGGGTCTCTTATCTGATTGGATCAGATGATGTCATCCCATCAATCAGATTTAGATCTGATTGCACAAAGGGTCATGATTGGTCGAGATGATGTGGCACTGCATGGCGCAGTAGGGTCTATATAAACCCTGCCTACGCCTAGAATAGAGAGCTTCTACCCTTAGCCATGCCACAAGACTTCTCTCCCTCCTTCTCCATGCCACCCTCAGGTCCTCTCTCTCCTCTCCACGTCCAAGAGTTCTTGAGCACAAGTTAGGTGCGATCCAAGCAAGAGAAAGGCGACAGAAAAGGAAGAAGGTAGCACTGCTGCAAGAGACAATGGTTGATCTTCAAAAGAGTTTTTGAAGACCTTCAAGATCAGATCTAGATTTAATTTTTAAAGAATTAATTGAGAAAAAGAAGATCTCTAGATCCTTTTTGAGTGGATACTGGTAGAGGCCAGATGCTTGTGTGGCTACATCCAGAACCTCAGTCAAACATCGAGATCATCATAGGATAATTAGATTATCCAAAATAAAGGTATAATTAAATTAGATTTAATTTATTTTTATTTTATTTTATCATATTAATGAGATTAGATCTAAAGAGTCTCAGATCTGATTTAGATCTAAGAGAAAAAGTTTTTAAAATATCCCTCTTGATCCAATCATTTCTGAACGAACTTGATCCAGAAAACTAGATTTTTTCTTTAACTTGATGATGATCTTCTCCATCGTTCCTCTCAAACTCTCTCAGAGAAGAAGGAGAAGAGGAGGAAGAAGAGGAAGACTTTTTCTTTATTTTTCTCTCTTCCCTGAAACACACTCGCGGATCTCACATTCCATCTCATCTAGATCCCACATCCCAAACCCATGGAACACACATCCCCTCTGATGGTATTAATCCTGGATTGATTTTGATGATAACAAAAGTATTTGAGTATAAATTATTAAGTTACTAATGTTATTTATAAGGATGTGTAGTTATAAATTTTAAAAGCTCACAAACTTCAAGTATTTTCCATCATCTAAATGAATAATCATCACTTAATATTTTAAAGAAGAAACTCTAGATTGGATACATTCTTTAAGAGATTTTAATGAGGATAAAATCAAATCAGAAAGATAAGTCTAGCCTACAAATCAAATACAAGAAAAAAGGCTGACAAATAACCTTTGGCACACTCGACATGCAGACTGAGCCAACCCAATCAGGAACTAAACCAACCTAGTCTCAATGAAAATAAAAGATGGAAAGTATAAAAAGATAAATATTTAAGGCCCAGAGAACTTAGCCGATCCAGTTTTTAACTAAGCCAATCCAGTCAAAATGATAGTTGACCTAGTCTCGAAAGATAGTAGAAGATAGAAATAAATTTTTTTGGTCCATTGATACTGAGCTGACCAAGCTAAAAACTAAGCTGATCTAGTGAGGACTGAGTCAACCCAGTCAAAAACTGAGCCAATCTAGTGACTGTAATGGTTAGTTTCTAATTTTGCAATTTTTTCATCTCACATGCCTTTCAATGGCTATGTTCGAGTCTCCAATGGCTAGATCACTTTTTGAAGTCCTCCTAAATAGCTTGTAGTGGTGAAAAATCTCAAGAATATATAAAAAAAATATTTTAGAATATAAAGAACATCTTTTTGAGCCTACATTCAAGAAAAGTTTTTAGTACATTCAAGTATTTGAGCTAAATAGTGAAAGAAAGAAGTGATTTTCAAATATACTTCTATCCTTCCATCATCTTCAACCTAAGAGAAGTTAGCCTATTGACATTGAAGATCATCTCCTACTTCTTTCAAGCATTCAAGGAGAAGAAATCAAGCCTACAAGCAAAGTAGCCTAGATTTTCTTCTCTTGAGCTTCAAAAAGTTTGTGTTATTTATATTTTTATCTTTGTTTCAAGTTTCTTGGAGTGAAAAACTTGCATTGGTCCAAGCCTTGAGTTGGACATTATATGATTTGATTGGCAAGCTAAAGTTAAGATCAATCGGAGTTGATTATTAACCCAAAAAAATAATCATTGTATGATTGTGGTTGGTGAGCTAAGATTAAAACTAGTTGAGTTGGATTATGAATTCAAGTAAAATAATTAGACTATAATCAAGTTAAGTAATTATAGTTAAATTTCTAGGTGGTTTACTTAGGAAGTGGATGTAAATACTGAGTTTGATGCCAAACTACTATAAAACTATTATGTTTGTGATTGTATGCTATTTACTTTATAATTCTCATTCACTATACATCATTTAGCTTATTTCATTAAGCACTTAAATAGTGTAATCTGAATAAATTTTAATTTAAATTTCTAAATATCCAATTTACCTCCTCTTTTGGATAGCCATCCTTGCGCAATAAGTGGTATCAGAGCAGGTGCTCTAATATTAGTTATTGACCTAATGGTTAAAGAGTTAAAGATTAAATGATAACCCTAATTGAGACTTCATTGGTTGAAGGACAATCAACTAATAGATCTCCACTATTCAATGAGACTAACTATACCTATTGGAAAGCAAGAATGACAATATTTATCCAAGCACAAGATGATGATATGTGGAATATCATAATGTTAGGCCCACACACATCTATAATTATAATTAATGGAGTGTCTATCCCAAAATCTGAAAAGGATTAGAATGAACATGATAAGAAGAAAGCTCAACATAACACCAAAGCAATGAATGTTCTATATTGTGCTTTGGATGCTAATAAATTCAATAGGATATCAACATGCTTATTAGCCAAAAAGATTTGGGATAGACTTAAAGTCATCCATGAGAGTACTAGTCAAGTCAAAAAAAATAAGGCTAAATATGTTGGTACACAAATATGAGCTATTTAAAATAAAATCGCATGAAACTATCATTAAAATATTCATAAGATTTACTAATATCTTGAATAGTTTAAAAAATCTTAGAAGATATTATACTAATAGTGATGTTGTGTGCAAAATTTTTAGATCTTTGCCAAAGAATTAGAAGCCAAAGATGACTGCCATTCAAGAGGTGAAGGACCTAAATAGTCTTGCATTAGAATAGTTATTGGTTCACTCTTGATCCATGAGCTAAATATGAATCAAAAGAAAAAAGAAAAAGTGGTGAAAAAGAAGAGCATTGCACTCAAAGCTACTGCCATGTATGAAAAAGAAAATAACTCCGAAGAAGACTCCGAGGATGATGAAGAAATGGCACTAATCACTAGAAGGTTTAAGAAATTCATGAGAAAAAAAAGTTTGAACTAAAGAAAAAAAGTTACAGTAAGGGCGAAGAAAGCAAAGAAAGGGAAAAAGAAAAAGAGAAGGATCAAATTAATTGCTATGAGTGTAAGAAGCCTAGATATTTTCAAATAGACTATCCATTATTGAAGAAGAGCTTAAAGAAAATAAAGTAGAAAGCATACAAGGCAACATGGAGCAATGATGGGGATTCTTCTTCAAGTGAAGAAGAATGTCAAAGAGAAGAAAAAGCAAATCTTTGTCTTATGGCATTGAAAGGTGATGTAAACAATGATGATTCAACTTCTGAATTTATATTTGAAAAATTGAATGATCTACTTTGTGATTTTAAGGAGCTATCTCATAAGAACAAAGAACTAAAGAAGGAAAATCAATCTTTAAATAAAGATAAAGCTCAAATAGAAGAAGATATGAAGGAATTACAAAGCAATCTAGATAAATCAAACGAAAAAGAATGAATCCTTATAAGATGAGATAACTAGATTAAGATCCATAGTAGATAGATATATGTTAAGTTCTAAAAATTTATAAATGATAATTAAAAATTAAAAGATGATTTTTGATAAAGTCGGTATAGGATATAATCCATCAAGAAAGTAAAAACTTTTAAAGAATATTTATGCAAAATCTTAAAATCATGGTAGAAGCATTACATATTACAAATGTAATGAAATTGGATATAAATTTATTGAATACAAAATCTTTAATTTAAATAAATCAAAAGTAAAACAAGTTTGGATTTCAAAAGAAATCATTTGTGCTAATCTTAAAGAACCCAAGTTAGCTTGAGTATCTAAGTTTACTTGATCAATTATGTAGGTGTGCTTGGCATCTATGAGAGCTAAAAAAAGATCGTACCTTGATAGCACATACTCGAGGCACATGATGGAAGGTAAGTTATAATTTATCTCTCTTGAAGCTAAAGATGGAAGTGTTGTGATATTTGGAGACAACGATAAAAGAAAAATTATTTATCTTCATAATATCTTGATAACACCATCCACTAGCATAGAAAATATTTTATATGTTGAAGGATTAATGCATAACTTGCTTAGCATAAGTCAACTTTGTGATAAAGATTTTAATAATTTATTTAAATCATCTCATTGCATTGTAACTAGTTCTTTAGATGATAGTATCAAATTCATAGAAAAAAGATATAGGAATGTTTATATTGTTGATCTTGATGAACTCAAAAATAAAAATATTGATTGTCTTGTTGCTATGAATGATAAAGTAAATGAGTCAAATCAAATTTGGCATAATAGATTAGGCCATGCAAGTATAAACTCATTAGTAAGGTTAATTAAACTTGACTAGTAAAAGGTTTATCTAAAATAAATTTTGAAAAAACTAAAGTTTACAAAGCATGCCAATTTGGTAAACAAACAAAATTCTCTTTCAAATCCAAGAATATTGTTTCAACTACTAGACCTCTAGAATTACTTCATATGAATTTATTTGGACTAATTTCAAAAACTAGTATTAGAGAAAATAAATATAGCTTTATAATAATCAATGATTTTTTAAGATATACTTGACTTTGATTTTTATCTTATAAAGATAATGCTTTTGATATGTTTGTCAATCTATTTAACAAAATAACAAAAGAAAAAGAATGCAATATTTTGTATATAAGAAGTGATCATCATACAGAATTCAAAAATCAAAAGTTTGAAAGTTTTTGCTCTATAAATAGAATTAATTATAATTTTTCAGTCCCTAGGACACCCCAACAAAATACGATGGTAGAAAGAAAGAATAGAATATTAATTGAAATGACATGGATCATGCTTTATGAAAGTAACCTTCCAAAATACTTTTGAATGGAAGCTATTAACACTGCATGCTATGTGCTAAATAGAGCCTTAATTAGACGTAGTTGTGAGATTAGAAGTAGCACTCCCAAGTCTTAGAAATATGAGAAGATAGGTCATGAAAAAATGGAAGCGAGCCAAAAGAATAATCAGTCTCCATAGTAAAGCTCAGAAACTGAGCCAGCTCACTCTGAGACTGAGCTGGCTCAGTTAGGAACTGAGTCGGCTCAGTCCAAGACTAGGTCGGTTAGGTCTCAAAAAAAAATTTAGATAAAAAGTAGCATTTTTGGACTGTTGGCATGGTACACAACTGAGTCGGCTCAGTCCTAGGTCGGCTAGGTCTCAAAAAAAATTTAGATAAAAAGCAGCATTTTTGGACTGTTGGCCAGACTGAGCCGACCCAATCTCAGGTTAGCCAGCTTAGTTTTTACGGGTTATTATTTTATGTATATGGATTGTTTGGATTTGGAGAGTTTTTCTATGAGCTTAGGCTTGACCCTTTATAAAGTATATATACTGAAAATAGGTCAAGATTGTAAGTGTGCTGAAATATATTGAATAAAAGCTCTTTTCTTCCAAAAATCTCTTCTTCTCTGTTTCTTGAATTGTTTGATCATGCTTCCACAAAAATCTCTAAGAAGTACTTCCTTGCTGCTTGGCTAATCACCGACGGCTATGTCGATCCATGAGGAAAGAGCACGTATTTCCAATATTTGGTATCAGAGCGGTATTGCGTGCAAGGAAGGAAGACACCTAGGGTTTACTACATCCAGGATCTGTTGCATCAAGCTTTATCCTAAAAACTTCTAGTTTGCTTCGTGGTTGTCTCTAGATTAAGGTAGAGATTGTTACATGAAGGAACAATGATACAGAAGTTTGGAAAGAGGATCTAGGGCTAGTTAGATCTTCTTTGAAGGGTAGTTTTGCTAGTGTGTGAGATCGTGAAGGATGTTAGGGATCTATTCTTGACTTGTTTGAAGTCATGGGATCAAGTGGATTCAAGGTGGATTTTGAGAAGTTCGATGATAAGGAAAACTTTACTCTATGGCAGTAAAGAGTAAAGAACTTGTTGGTTGAACAGAGGATCTACAAGGTCTTGACAAAAGAAAGATCGAAAAAGATCAGTGCTGAGGATTGGAAAGAGTTGGAGGAAATTACTTTTAGCACAATTCGGATGTGCTTGGCCGATAATATTTTGCCCGAGGTTTGCATAGAGACTACGACAAAGAGGCTCTGGGAGAGATTGGAGAGCACATACATAAGGAAGAATATGATGAACAAGCAATGGTTGAAACAATAGTTGTATAGTCTGAGGATGCCCGAAGGTGGAGATCTTATTGCACATATCCAAAGGTTCAATCAGGTATGTTCTGAGGTGATGAGTTTGGATGTGAAGATCGATGAGGAGGATCGAGCATTGCTGCTATTATGTTCTCTCCCAGGTTCGTATGATGGTCTCATAACAACTTTAGTTTATGGAAAGAAGATCCTAAACTATGAAGAGATTGTTAGTGTATTCAGATCAAATGAGCAAAGAGAAAAGATCTGCAAGGAAGACCCTAAGTCTGAGATCTTGGTTGTGAATGAAAGATAGGGAAGATCAAAAGAGAAGACAAGAGGAAAATCTAAGGGTAGATCAAAGTCTCACGATCAGAGGAAGATGACATTGAAATGTTATAAATGTCATCAGTCTGGACCCCTAAGGAGAGATTATCCCATTTTGAGATCAGAAAAAGGAAAGGCCAGCAAGGAAGATGATACAGCTTCTATGAGTAGTGGAAAAGATCTGCTAGTTGTATCAGATGGATCCACAGAGTATGATACTATGTAGATATTGGATTTAGCATGCTCGCACCACTATACTTCTTATCGAAAGTGGTTTGCTACCTACTAGAAGGCCGATGGTGGAAGTGTCAGTCTTGGAGATGATCACCCATACAAAATAGCTAGAATTTGCTCTATCAGGATGAGGATGTACGATGGAATCATTCATACATTATCAAATGTCAGGCATGTACTAGAGTTGAAAAAGAATTTGATTTTTTTAGGCTACTTAGAGGAGCAGGATTATGCTTTTAGTAACCAGGCTGGGAGTAGATGTCTGAAAATTTCTAAGAGAGCTTTAGTGGTGATGAGAGGTAGAAGATTGAGCAACAATTTTTACAGAATGGAAGGCTCAGTGATAAATGATAGTGCAAATGTGCTAGCAGCAGCACAGGAGGAGCAGATTTTATATTAGCTATTGCACTATCGGATGGGTCATATGAGTGATCGTGGGCTTACTAAACTAAGTAGAAGAGGTATGATCCCAGCCCTAAAGAAGGAGGGTACAGATCTTTGTGAGTCATGCATCTTTGGCAAACAGCATAGGATGAAGTTTGCCGAAAGTACCAAGCATAATGAGGGAGTGCTAGATTTAGTGCACTCGGATGTATGGGGACCAGCTCCTGTATCAGCTAGAGGTTGGGCAAAATACTTTATCACTTTCATTGATGATTTCTCAAGGAAGGTGTGGGCTTATTTGATCAGAGAAAAATCAAAGGTGTTTGTCCGGTTCAGAGCCTGGAGAGCTAAAGTAGAGAAAGAGTCAGGAAGACAGGTGAAGTGTCTGAGGTTGAACAATAGAGGAGGGTATACTAGCCTGGAGTTCAGGAGGTACTATGAGAAAAATGGCATCAAACACTATTACACGGTGAAGATGACTTCCTAGCAGAATGGTGTTGTGGAAAGGATGAATCGAACACTGACCAAAAAAGCCTGGAGTTTGAGGCTGCAGACATCACTCCTAAAGTTCTTTTGGGGTGATGCTCTAACTTTTTCTTATTTTCATATGAACAGGTCTCCTTATTATAAGCTGAATGGAGGCATTCTAGAGAAGGTCTGGAGTGGGAAGAAGGTGGAGCTTGGCCATCAAAAAGTCTTCGGTTGTACAGCCTATGCACATGTGGAGGCAACCGAGAGGAGCAAATTGGACCTAAAATCTCAAAAGATGATGTTCATAGGATATCCACAAGGAGTCAAGGGATACCTACTGTGGGACTCTCAGGCATAGAAGTCAGTGATCAACAGGGATGTTATCTTTGATGAAAAGAGCATCTTGAGGAGGTCTGGGATAGATGAAATTGAAAAAACAAAGGTGAACAATGGTGGCCAATTAGAGAATGATGGCATGTAAGTTACATCCACTTACAGGAGTGTTTCTATTGAGGTGGAGCTGGGTAGAAAAGTATTATCTCAGATTGAAAATCAGTATGAAGGGCCAACAGTTCAAATAGATGTGCAAAAGCAGCCATAGACATCAGGCAGAGATGTACTAGTGGAAGTTGCACAAGCCCCAGCGTACTATTAAGAGACCAATCAGATATGGCATTAATGAGGTTATCTTCTATGCACTCATCACTGCTAATGGAGATCCAGAGAATTATGCAGAGGCTATGGAGAGTGAGGATCATGATTCATGGATGCAGACCATGATGGAGGAGATGGAATCACTTGAGAAGAATCAGACATGGCAGCTAGTGGATCTTCCAGAGGGTGCTCGATCTATTAGCTCAAAGTGGATGTTCATAAAGAAAGAAGCACCTTCAGAATAAGATGAAGTTAGATTCAAAGCAAGGCTGGTAGCAAAGGGATACTCACAAAGGGAAGGGATTGACTATACAAAAATTTTCTCTCTTGTGATGCGTCATACATTTATTCGAATTTTGCTGTTACTGCTGGCATAGCATAATATGAAATTGGAACAAATGGACGTGAAGACGGCCTTCCTTCATGAAACTTTGGAGGAAAGAATCTACATGAAGCAGCTAGATGGTTTCATAGAGATGGAATAGGAAGAAAAGGTGTGTTTACTCAGAAAGTCTTTGTACGGATTGAAATAATCCCCTCATCAATGGTATCGAAGGTTTGATAGCTTTGTCTTGAGCTTGGGTTTCAATAGATATGAACATGATTGTTGTGTCTACATCAAAGATGTAGATGAGGAGGATGCCTTGTACCTATTATTATATGTAGATGATATGCTCATAGCCAATAGAAGCATGGATGCTGTGAAAAGGTTGAAAAGAACATTATCATCTGAATTTGAGATGAAAGATTTTGGTCTAGCTGAGAAAATCCTTGAAATGGAGATTTGCAGAGATAGGTGCAAAGGAGTGCTCCATTTATCACAAGGAAGGTATGTCCAGAAGATTCTGGAGAGATTTGGAATGGAGAAAACCAAACCTATAGAGATGCCATTACCAAGCCATATGTCTCTCTCCAAGTTATAGAGCTCCCGTCAGAAGAGGAGAGAGAGTATATGGAACAAGTCTCTTATACAAATGCTGTAGGCAGTGTGATGTATACTATGGTGTATTATAAACCAGATATAGCACATGCTATGAACACGGTTACTAGATACATGTCTAACCCTAAGAAGAAATACTAGAAAGCATTGAAATGGATATTGAGATATCTGCATGGAACAAGGGATTATGGTTTGATGTTTGGTGGGCAGCCAGGAGGATTTGGAGAATAATCTATGAAGATGTCTGAAGGTTCAGATCCTCTGGAAGGGTTTGTTGATGCAAATTATGCTGGTGATCTTAATATAAGAAGGTCTACTACTAGATACCTCTTCTACGTATATGATGGATCGATATTTTGGAGATCAATCCTTCAGCCAATCATGGCCTTGTCTACCACAGAGGTCGAGTACATTAGGATAATGGAGGCTGCAAAGAAAGTTCTTTGGCTTAGGAGGCTGATTGATGAGTTGGAGGTGAAGCAGAGCAAGCTTACACTGTTCAGTGATAGTCAGAGAAAGGTTACACAAAGCATATAGATGTGAGGTACCACAGGATCAGAGAGTTGGTAGAGGAAGGTGAAGTGGAACTGATAAAGGTCCATACCAAGAAGAATTAATCTGAGGCACTCATAAAGGTACTCTCCAGTGATAGCTTTCAGAGATGTGTGGCACAGATAGGTTTGTTGAGAAGAGATGGGTTCACAAGGACTTGAAAGCACCAAGGTGGAGAATGTGAGCTCAGAAGTGGCACTCTCAAGTCTTGAAAATATGAGAAAATAGGTCATGGAAAGATGGGAGCGAGTCGAAAGAAGAATCAGTCTCAATAGTAAAGTTCAGAAACTGGGCTGACTCACTCTGAGACTAAGCCAGCTCAGTTGGAAACTGGGTCGGCTCAGTCTAGGACTGGGTCGGCTAGATATCAGAGAAAATTTCAGACAGAAAGTAATATTTTTGGGCTATTGGCATGGTACACAACTGGATCGGCTCAGTCTGGGACTGAGCCAACCCAGTCTTAGGTTAGCTGACTCAGTCTGAAATTAGGTTGGCTCAGTTTTCGTGGGTTATTATTTTATGTACGTGGGTTGTTTGGATTTGGGAAGTTTTTCTATGAGCTTGGGCTTGATCCTTTGTAAAGTATATATACTGAAAATAGGTCAAAATTGTAAGTGTGCTGAAATATACTAAATAAAAGCTCTTTTCTCCTAGAAATCTCTTCTTCTCTATTCCTTGAATTGTTTGATCATGCTTCCACAAAAATCTTTGAGAAGTACTTTCTTATTTCTTGGCTAATCACTAGCAGCCATGTCGATCCATGAGGAAAGAGCATGTATTCCCAACACTAGTTTGAAGAAAACTCCATATGAACTTTACAAAAAAAAGAAACCTAATGTTTTATATTTCAAAGCTTTTGGATGTAAATGCTTCATTTTGATAAATGGTAAAGATAAATTAGGTAAATTGATGCAAAATCAAATGAAGACATTTTTTTAGGTTATTCAACAAATAGTAGAACATATAAAGTATTAAATAAAAGAATATTAGTTGTAGAGAAATCTATGCATGTCATATTTGATAAATCTAACTCTCTTAAAGCAAGAGAAGAAGAACTTGATGTAGATGTAGATAATCTTGAAAAAGAATTTAAAAAATATGATATTTGAAGATACTTCTTCATAAGAAAAAGAAGGTGAAAAGCAAGATATTAAAGAAAGGGAGCCATAACTCCAAGAAGAGTAAGGTAAATCTAATCTACCAAAAGAATTGAGATATAATTACAATCATCCTAAGAAATTAATTATAGGTGATCCATCTCGTGGAGTTAAAACTAGATCATTTCTTAGGGAAGCTATGAATCATGTTGCATTTGTATCTCATCTAGAATTTAAGAATATAATTGAAGCCAAAAAAAATCCAAATTGGATATTAGCAATGCAAGAAGAGTTAAACCAATTTGAAAGAAATAAAGTTTGGAAACTAATTGAAAGACCTAAAAACTTTCTTATAATTGGTACTAAATGGGTCTTTAAAAATAAACTTGATGAGAAGGACAATGTAATTAGAAATAAGGCTAGATTAGTTGCATAAGGATACAATCAAGAAAAGGGTATTAATTTTGATGAATTCTTTGCATCCGTAGCTAGACTTGAAGCTATTAGATTGCTTTTAGCTTTGCATGCTTCATGAACTTTAAATTTTTTTAAATAGATATAAAGAGTGCATTCTTGATGGTTTAATTAAGGAGGAAATTTATATAAAACAACCTCCAAGTTTTGAAAACCAAGAGTTATCTAATCATATATACAAACTTAAGAAAACTCTATATGGATTAAAACAAGCACCTAGGGCTTGGTATGATAGATTGAGTAAATTTTTACTAAATAATGATTTTAAAAGAGGTAATATAGATAAAATACTATTTATTAAAAGAAAATTGAATGATTTATTGATTGTACAACTATATGTTGATAATATTGTATTTGATGCTACTAATGAGATTTTGTCTAGAGAGTTTGCTAGTCTCATGTAGAGTGAGTTCGAGATGAGCATGATGGTGAAGGAACCAGATCTAGAATTTTAGGACTAGATCTTGAAACTTTTTTAAGATCAGATAGTGAAAGACTTAAATAAATTAATATTTATTTTAAAAAAATAAAAAAAATTTAGATCTAAGATTCTATTACATGATTATTTTATGATATTAAATCAAAAATTAAAAACATAAAAAAAGAAGAAGTGTTGATCATATCAACACAGATCTACACTAGATCAGAATCATATAAGCAATAGGAGATCAGATTTTTATTACTTGTGTAAGTTAGATATTTTAACTAATTGATCCAGACTTAATGATGATGTTGTAAGC
This sequence comes from Cocos nucifera, assembly GCA_006176705.1. Lineage (NCBI taxonomy): Eukaryota > Viridiplantae > Streptophyta > Magnoliopsida > Arecales > Arecaceae > Cocos > Cocos nucifera. The sequence goes on along the minus strand of QRFJ01005465.1, from coordinate 13,765 downwards.
TGCACATACGTCCAGCCTCTAAGAGATGTCCATACAAGCCTACGAATGCTGATCAGAAGTTCAGTATCCGAAAATCAGCATTGTTTGCTAGAACTATGCTGATTCTTCTTTGAAGATTAATCTGGATCTTTCTTCTTCTAAACATGGACTCTTTAATTTTTAGAAGTTGAGGAAGATGATATGTGATGCTGAGACTCCTCTCAAAAGCTCACAAATAATGGAGAAAGAGGTGTAGAACAAAACCCTAGAAGAAGACTCTCTTCTTCTTCTTTATTCTCTCACCTAGATACCTTGATTGGTATCTTTAAAATTCCCACATCCTAGATAAATTTTTCTTTGGTTTTCCCATGCCCAAGATCCCTCTCAAATATCTAGAATTCATGAAAAAATCAGCCCAAAATTCATTTTAAATAGAGAGATATGGACCACTCCTTCTCTAGGTCAAATATCTAGTAAGGAAGGTCCAATTAAGGCATGAATTGGGGCGCCCAACTCTTGGGTGCCCCCTCCTTTTTTACTATGGACCATCAGGTTTTGTCATACAAAAACCCCTCTAAAAGCCATGAAAATTTCAGAAAAAATCTAGGTGGAATCGGTGCACTATAGGAAGAGTTTTGGTTTCCTAAAATTCCATCTCATAGAGTTTGAAATCAAAATCAATTTCTACTTTGACTTGGTCAACACTTAACTTACCATGTAAGAAAGAAAGAGGAGGACTTTAGAACATAGTGGGCTTCTCTTAGGCATGGAGAATTCATGCAAAATCAATGGTGGCATGAAGGATGGGCACTGGGACTAAGGTGGCGCAAGGATAGGGAATCCTAGTCATACTAGGATTCCTATTTTGACTTGGTCATATGTGGTTTCTTAAACAAAATCAAACCAAAAGTAAATCAACCCAATTAAATTAGAACCTAACCCAATTAAGAACTTAATTAAATTTAATTTAATTTTGATTTAATTTTCTAATCAAATTAGAAAATTAAGTTGATCCAAGTCCTAGTTGAACTAGGACTAGTTCTTCCTTGCACTTGGCTTATCCAATAAATCAATTGAACTTGATCCAATCAAATCCAAACCAAATCTAATTAAATTATATTTAATTAGACTTAATCTTAATTCTTTATTTTAATCAAATTAAGCTAACTAGCAATCTAATTACTAATCGATCCTCGTGCAATACTTGCACTAGGTTAAACACCAATCGTTTTGATCGTTTAACCCTTGAATGATTCTTAATCGTTGATCAACCATCCAGATCATGAGCTCTAATATATGTGACCTCATAGGTCCAAACTTAAGCTGATAGCATAAAAATAAATTTTTATACCAATTGAAGTAACCACCTATCAATGGTACCCAATGATCGGATAGGTCGAATATGTAGAACAACATCCTTAGAATCCATACAGATATAGTTTTCACATAATTCATCCCCTTGATCAAAATGCTCGTAGGACACATCAAAGTTCAACTATCAACTCTAATAAGATTATCCACATTATATTTCAAAATATCAAATTCATCTGATGGATTATCCTGGCCAAGGTTTTGCTATATTGAAATACAGTGATACATTTTTCTCCAACTCTTGAAGTGGTCAACTCAATCTTGATCACACTCTAACTTTGCAAGTACTTAACTATATCCAGAAGCCTTCTATTACTAAATAAAAAATTCAGTTAGTCCGGTATCAAAGCACAGTGAGTTGTTTGCAAGTCACTGAGGTGATCTCAGGTCTAAGAGATACTTATACCTATATCCCATCAGAGATATTCTCGACAGCAGAATGATCTAAAGTTGGTTACGTTCAATGATGATGTATCCATACATCTCACATGTATGCCATATCAGTATCTCCATACTCCTTGGTTAAGAGGATAACCAACTTATATGGCATACAGCGACCTATACTTGATAGACAATGTCGTCCTAATTAACAGCCTATCATTTGGTCGTAAAGAGATTTAAGGACTAATCGATAAATCCTCTTTTTATCGAGCTAAATAGTCCTAAGAACTTCATCACAATAATGAAGTTCATTAGAAGATGAATACTTTATGATAAAAAATATCAAAAATATATTTTATTTATTAATGAATCAATTATAGATATAATGTAGCTCAACCGTCAATAGGCTAATGATTGGCTTTGGGACATATTTTCTAACAACTCTCACTTATCCTAAAGCCACTCGGCACAGTATCTAATATCCATCTTCGACTTATGATTGTTGAACCTCTTTATCGTCAGAGCTTTAGTGAAGGGGTCAGTCAGGTTCTCCTCTCCATCAATCTTCTGAAGGTCGACATCACTTCGATCCACGATCTTTCAGATCAGGTGGAAGTGATGCAAGATATGCTTCGTCCACTGGTGTGCCTTTGGTTTCTTCACCTAAGCTATGGCACCAGTGCTGTCGTAATAGAGCAAGATCAAACCATCTAGGAAGGGTGCTACTTCGAGCTTTGTGATCAACTTTCTTAGCCACACAGCTTCCTTCGTAGCATCTGATGCTGCGATGTACTCTGCTTCACAAATAAAGTCTGCCATAGTATGCTGCTTGAAACTCTTCCAGCAAATAGCTCCACCATTTAGAGTTAAGATATATCCCAACATGCTTCTACTATCATCATGGTCAGATTGAAAGCTGGAGTCTGTAAACTCCATAAGTTTTAGATCTGAGTCGCCATAAACCAACCATTGATCTTTAGTATTTCTTAAATACTTAAGGATAGTTTTAACCACTTTTCAGTAATTTTTTTTAAGGTTAGACTGGTATCTACGTACTACTCCTAGTGAGTATGTCACGTCTGATCTCATACATATCATAGTGTACATGATAGATCTCACTACCGAAGCATATGGGACTCTACTCATATGCTCTCTTTCTTCAAGAGTTGTCGGACAATCCTTCTTAGAGAGAAAAATTTTATAGCCAATTGGAAGATAGCCTTTTTTAGAATTCTCTATGCTAAACCTCTTCAGCATAGTATTTATGTACATGGACTAGGATAACTCAAGCATTTTTTTAGATCTATTCCTATAGATCTTCATTCCTAGGATGTAGGATGCTTCATCTAAATCCTTCATGAAGAACTATGATGACAATTAGACTTTTATTTTCTACAATATGAAAATATCATTCTCGATTAAGAGAATATCATCCACGTACAAGACAAGAAATAGCACTATTAGACCATTTGCCCATTTGTAAATACAAGGCTCTTCTCCGTTCTTAACAAAGCCATACATTTTGATAACCTTATCAAAATACATGTTCCAACTTTGAGATGCCTGCTTCAATCCATAAATGGATCTCTGAAGTTTGCACATCTTGGACTCATCTGTAGATGTGAACCCCTCAGGTTGTATCATATACACCTCTTCAATCAGCTCTCCATTTAGGAAAGCTGTCTTTACATCCATTTGCCAGATCTCATAGTCCAGATGGATAGCTATCGCAAGCATTATCCAAATGAATTTGAGCATTGCCACAAGAGAGAACATCTCATCATAGTTAATACCATAACATTGATGATATCCCTTGGCAACTAGATGAATTTTATAGGTCTCCACCTTTTCGTCTGTGTCCATTTTTTTTGAAGATCCATTTACACCCAATGGGTTTAACCTCTTCGGATGGGTCAATCAATGTCCACACATCATTGAACTTTATGGACTTCATTTTGAATTTCATAGCCTCAAATCATTTCTCAGAATTGGATCTCTACATAGCATCCATATAAGTGGTCGGATCCTCATCGTTCTCATCGAGTTCGATGGGATCACCATCTTGGACCAAGAAATTATAGTATCTATCTAAATGATGTGGTACTCTACCGGATCACCTTAATGGTGTAGGTACATAGGCTCCAAATCTGATCTAATCAAATCCGACTGAGGTTCAGCTATAGGTGTTGATTTTTCTGTTAGATATATGTGCCCAAAAAGCCAGAATTAGCTGACACTTGCAATACACTTCTAAGAGCAAAATTATAATTTTGATTAATATCAATAAAATGGGTTATTTTCTATCACATATGTGTATTAAGTGTCTGTGATACATCCTTTGAGTTAATGGTAATGATAATTTAAATTTTCAAGAGTTGAAAATTTAAGACATGAATAATCATTATTAACTCATAAAATGCTTCCGACCATAGGATCATCATGAGGATGGTGATTGATCCAGAAGGTTGGTGTACAATCGCTTCTCTTTAGTAGATGAGTCTTAAGTTTACGGTGTGGAGACATCGGAGCGAGAGTACAGGTACTCGTTAGAGAACGAGGGCACTGAGCGTGACCATCTCGAGTAGTCATTAGGGAGTCTACCTTCTCGTCAATGACTGACTCGATGCTACAGCAGTGTGTCTAGTTTTTTGATCTAAGGTGCATCAGCAGTTCACCTTGAGGGTGTTATAGTTTGACTACATCATCACTCGGTCTTCTAGTCATTCGAAACCCTGAGGTGTATGTTGGCTATGTCATGTTCATTGTAGGAACTGGATAGCATCAAGATGGAATCTATCTACCTCGGTGGTAGAGCAGCCCTATGATGATCATAAGAATCAAGTCCAGAAGCCCATGGCCATGGCAGAGTGAAATAATAGAAAGAGTTTCTATTTAGGTTTTCACATCGAACTCGAATCAAATGATTACATCATATGATAGAAACTAGGGTTTGATGAGTTCACCTTAACCCTAATCTGATCGGGGTTCAAGATAGAAGAACTTAATCACATAGGTAGCTGCACCAAGAGGTTCGCATTCAGCTCTGATGGGTTGCCACCATATACTGCTTAGGTGTCACTGGTGGATTTTGGGAGCAATTAGAATGAATTTAGATGATCGATCATTCTAGCTGTTCGAATCAGAAGAGTTCTGATCCATCGAAAGGAGTTTCGATGATGTCGATGATAGAGATCATGACATATCCCATTACCATACAGAACTAAATCTAACTGGATCACACAAATAAGGGTTTGAATCTGGTGATCATCAATTGAACTGATCTAGTTCAATTGATCTGAATGAGATTCAATTAGGTTCAAGAAAATCATGCTAGCACTCGATTGAACCTAACGTTCTTCTTTTACTATCATAAATAAGTTGTCCTGATCTGAGCCAAAGGAGTTTGTGCTCAATCAGAGGCCTTCATATGGTCTGACTGGAGGTTGTCCAAGTCAGAAAAGGTTGTCTTATTTTGTAAGACATTACCTGCCATTTTTGGTCATCTGCCATTTCTCGTTCTTTGACTTTGGTCAAAAGTTGACCTTTGACTGATCAAATATTGACCATAGACACTTTGACTTCTGTCCATGTGTCACACACCTATTGGAGAGATTGGTGGGGGCTTGTCCCCCTACCAGAACCTAGCAAGGAGGAGGGCGCATGCCACCCTTGGCGTGCGCCCAAGTTGGAGGCACCCAGGAGTCCCTGTTGGACAGGGACTCCATCTCCTTTTTGGATTTCAATTAGAGTTCTCCTAAGAACCAACTTTGACTAGTCTTAGGTGCCCTCTAAGGAGGAAATCTAGGAGACTCTATTTCCATCAATCAGATTTAGATCTGATTTCACAAAGAGTTATGATTGGTTGGGAAGAAGAGGAGTTGGATCACAGACAGTCTATAAATAAGACCCTGCGCCCAACTCAAATTATGATTGGAAAGGAATTCAATTCCCACACCCCAAGGCCTCCTCTCCCCTCTTCCTCCATGCCAAACCCACCTTCTCCCTCTCCTCTCCACATCCAAAGTGGTTTGGACCTTGGTTGGTGCAATCCAGATGAGAGAAAGGTGATTGAAAGCTAGAAGGCTGCGCTGCTGCATAGGACAACTGCTGATCTTCGAAAGAAGTTTTGAAGATCCTCCAGATCAGATCCAGATTTGATTTTTGGAGATATGATAGAGAAGAAGAGATCTCTAGATCCAGTCCAAGTGGATACCGGTAGAGGCCAGGCACTTGCGTCGCTAGATCCAGAACCTTCCGCTACTTACAGGATCATCATCGGATAATAGGATTACCCACTTCAAGATAAATTAAATTTGATTTAATTTAATTTATTTAAATTTATTTTAATTATTAAAATAATAAGAATTAGATCTAAAACATCCTAAATCTAATTTAGATTAAAGAAAAAAAATTTTGAAATATATCTCTTGATCTGATCAAATCTGAACGAACCTGGTCCAAAAAATCAGGATTTTTCTTCAACTGGTATCAGAGCCAAGGTTCTAAAAGTATTTAGATCTATTTTTAAATTTATTTTAATTAAAAAATAAGTAATTTCAAATGTCACATGAGATGTGATTAGATCTAAAATTAAAAAAAATTAAAATTAAATAATTTGGATCTAAGATTGGAAAATATGCATGATAAGTTCTAAAATAGAATAGTTCTATAGAACAGTCTTGTATGTTTTCAATTTAATTTGATTAAATCATATTTTAGATCTATTTACTTACTATTTTTTGATATTATAATGGTTATAATAATATCTAAAAAATAGCAAATAAAAAAAATTATTTAATTTTAAACATCATATGAGATATGATTGATGCATGTCTAGACTAGTTGTAGAATAGTTCTACATAATTATCAAGATTAGAATTTATTTTGATTAGATCAATTTAAATCTAATTTTTTAGATTATTATAAGATAATTTAGATTTAAAAATATGCATGATTTGATACATGAGATGTATGCAAAATATACCATGATTAGATCTAATTTGTATATGAGATATATGATATAGATCTAAAACTGTTTTGTAGTATTGCATGTTCCTGATTAAGGCGTTCCTCTTGGCCGTCCGGTCATAAGAACGAAGAAGGATTTAAAGGCCCTCTCCTCCCATCCAATAGGGTGTTCTTATGACGTGTAGGGATGCTGTGTGTTCGTCCTTAATCAGAAATCCAAAACTTACTTTCTGCAAAACCCTAGAATTTATTGTGCATATTTTATTTATGAATCCTACTTAATTAAAAATTAAGATTATAGAATATTAATTAGATCTAAAATTGAGAATTTCAGATCTAAGACATATTCATAATATTGGGTTTGGGCTTGGATAGCTCAATTAGGTCTAAACAGTTGATCAAACCGAATCAAGAGTTGGTTAGATGGGATTAACAATGCTTAAATTGACCAACCTAATAGGATTAAATCTGGGTCAAGATTGAGTCACGATCAAGCAAGACCTAATTAGGCTCAGAGGTTAGAGTCTGGATTGTAGGCTAACCTAGTTGGTTCTAACTCAACAATTTGGTGTCTAAGATAAGTTTGGCACATACGAACAACTGGTTTTTAATTGGAAGCTACTCGACCTGAATGCATTCTTGTACGAGTTAATGGCATATTCCTTCTGAAGGAAAATCCTGATTTCTCGGTCCAGGTTCGTTCAGATCTGATTAGATCAAGAGATATATTTCAAAAATTTTCTCTTGATCTTAATCTGATCTTGATATGTTTCAGATCTGATTCTTATTATTTTAATAAATAAAATAAAGTAAGATAAATTAAATCAAATTTAATTTATCTGGTTTGGGTAATCCTATTACCCTGTAGATGATCCTGATTGCAGCGGAAGGTTCTGGATCTTAGCCATGCAAGCGCCTGGCCTCTACCGGTATCCACTTGTGTTGGATCTGGAGATCCTCTTCTTCTCTATCACACCTCCAAAAATCAGATCTGGATCTAATCTGGAGGATCTTCAAAACTCTTTTGAAGATCTGCAGTCGTCCTTTTGCAGCAGCGCAGCCTTCTTGCTTTTGATCGCCTTTCCTTGATCTGAATCGCACCAAACCTAAGTCCAAAACACTTTTGGACGTGGAGAGCAAGGGGAGAAGAGACTATGGCGTGGAGAAGGAGGGGAGAGGCAGCCTTGGGGCGTGGGAAATCTCAATTGACTTCATTCACTTAGAATTAGGGTTGGGCGCAGGGTCTTATTTATAGACCTCTTGTGATCCAACTCCTCTTCCTCTCAACCAATCACAACCCTTTGTGAAATCAGATCTAAATCTGATTGGTTGGAATAGAGACCCCTGGATTCCTCCTTAGAGGGCGCCTAAGACCAGTCAAACTGGATTCTTAGTAGAACTCTGATTGGAATCCAAAAGGGAGGTGGAGTCCTTGTCCAACAAGGACTCCTAGGCGCCTCCTACTTGGGCTCACGCCACCCTTGGCGTGCGCCCTTCTCCTTGCCAGGTTCTGGCAGGGGGACAGGCCCCCACCAGCTCTCCAATAGGTGCATGACATGTGGTCAAAAGTCAAAGGGTGAATGGTCAACGTTTGACCAGTCAAAGGTAGACTTTTGACCAAAGTCAAAGAACAAGAAATGGCAGGTGACCAAAAATGGCAGGTAATGTCTTACAAATAAGACAACCTATTCTGACTTGGACAACCTCCAGTCAGACCATATGAAGGCCTCTGATTGAGCACAAACTCCTTTGGCTCAGTCAGGACAACTTATTTATGATAGTAAAAGAAGAACGTTAGGTTCAATCGAGTGCTAGCACGATTTCCTTGAACCTAATTGAATCTCATTCAGATCAATTGAACTAGATCAGTTCAATTGATGATCACCAGATTCAAACCCTTGTTTGTGTGACCCAGTTAGGTTCAGTTCTGTATGGTAATGGGATATGTCATGATCTCTATCATAGACATCATCGAAACTCCTTTCGATGGATCAGAACTCTTCTGATTCGAACAGCTAGAATGATCGATCATCTAAATCATTCTAATTGCTCCCAAAATCCACCAGTGACACCTAGCAGTATATGGTGGCAACCCATCAGAGCTGAATGCGAACCTCTTGGTGCAGCTACCTGTGTGATTCAGTTCTTCTATCTTGAGCCCCGATCAGATTAGGGTTAAGGTGAACTCGTCAAACCCTAGTCTCTGTCATATGATGTAATCATTCGATTCGAGTCCAATGTGAAAATCTAAATAGAAACTCTTTCTATTATTTCACTCTGCCATGGCCATGGGCTTTCTGGACTTGATTCTCATGATCATCATAGGGCTACTCCTCTACCACCGAGGTAGATAGATCCCATCTTGATGCAATCCAGTTCCTACAATGAACATGCTATAGCCAACATACACCTCAGGGTTCCATATGGCTAGGAGACCGAGTAATGGTGTAGTCAAACTATAACACCCTCAAGGTGAACTGCCGATGCATCTCAGGTCAAAGAACCAGACACACTACTGCAGCATCGAGTCAGTCATTGACGAGAAGGTAGACTTCCCTAATGACTACTCGAGGTGGTCACGCTCAGTGCCCTCGTTCTCTAACGAGTACCTGTACTCTCGCTCCGGTGTCTCCACACCGTAGACTCAAGACTCATCTACTAAAGAGAAGCGATCGTACACCAACCTTCCGGATCAATCACCATCCTCGTGATGATCCTATGGTCGGGAGCTGTTTATGAGTTAATAATGATTATTCATGTCTTAAATTTTCAACTCTTGAAAATATGAATTATCATTACCATTAACTCAAAGGATGTATCACAGACACTAAATACACATGGTGTGATAGAAAATAACCCATTTTATTAATTATAGTCAAAATTATAATTTTGCCCCTAGAAGTGTATTACAAGTGTCAGCCAATTCTGGCTTCTAGGGCACATATATCTAACAATCTCCCACTTGTCCTAAAGCCAATTGGCTACAAGTCTAAGTCCCATCTTCTCAAGGTGGGCTTCGATCTTCTGCTGGCCCAACGGCTTTGTAAGTGGGTCTGCCACATTATCTGTGGAGTTGACTCTCTTGACCTCAACGTAACCTTTCTCAAGGTAATCGCGGATGAGATGATATCGCCGCTCAATGTGCTTGGACTTCTGGTGAGACCTCGGCTCCTTAGCAAGGGCTATGGCGCCATTGTTGTCGCAGTAAAGAGGAATGGCATCTGATGGCATTACTCCAATTTCTGCAGCAAACTTCTTGTACCAGAATGCTTCCTTTGCAGCCTCTGATGCAGCTATATATTCTGCTTCCATGGTGGAATCTGCTATCACAGTTTGCTTGGAACTCTTCCAGCTGACAGCTCCACCATTGCACACAAACAGACTTCCAGATGTCGACTTTCGATCATCTATATCGGACATGAAGTCCGAGTCTGTGTATCCCTGAACTTGGAGTTCTCCATTACCAAAGACCAACATCATATCCTTAGTTCTTCTCAAGTACTTAAGGATACATTTCACAGAAGTCCAGTGTTCTTCACCTGGATTTGACTGATATCTGCTTGTGACACTCACAGCATGGGCTATATCAGGTCGTGTACATAGCATGGCATACATGAGGCTCCCTATTGCAGAAGCATAAGGGATCTTGCTCATGCGTTCTATTTCCTCAGGTGTGCTGGGGCACATCTTCTTGGAAAGATGAATACCATGTCTGAAGGGTATTAATCCCCTCTTAGAGTTTTCCATACTAAACCTCTTTAGTACTTCCTCTATGTACATCTTCTGTGAAAGTCCTAGCATCCTATTCGGTCTATCCCTATAGACCTTAATTCCTAGAATAAAGGATGCTTCACCTAGGTCTTTCATGGAGAATTCCTTGGACAACCACATCTTGACTGATGTCAACATGGGAATATCATTCCCAATAAGGAGGATGTCATCCACGTACAATACGAGGAAGACAACAGCGCTCCCACTGACCCTTTTGAAAACACATGGTTCCTCTTCATTTTTGATGAAACCAAACTTTTTGATCACATCATTGAAACGAGTGTTCCAGCTCCGAGATGCTTGCTTAAGTCCATATATGGACCTTTGCAGCTTGCAAACCTTGTGATCAGTATCACTGGATGTGAAACCTAGCGGCTGTTCCATATAGATATCTTCCTCAAGATATCCATTTAGGAATGCCGTTTTCACGTCCATTTGCCATATTTCATAATCGAAATAGGCTGCAACAGCAAGCAATGTGCGGATGGATTTTAGCATAGCTACCGGGGAAAAGGTATCCTGATAGTCAATGCCTTCGCGTTGACTATAACCTTTTGCCACCAGTCTAGCCTTGAATGTCTCCACATTCCCATCTGCACCAATCTTTCTCTTGAAGATCCATTTACACCCAATAGGTACTATACCTTCTGGTGGATCTACCAAGGTCCAGACTTGGTTTGAGTGCATCGAGTCAATTTCTGACTTCATTGCCTCAAGCCATTTCTCGGAGTCGATATCTGATATCGCCTCGTTGTAGGTTTTGGGATCATCACCATGAGCACCATTACCTATGAGGAACATTTCCTCTACATCCTCTGAAATAATACCTAAGTATCTTTCAGGGGGACGGGAAACTCTTTCCGATCTACGAGGTGGAGGAGGTAGTGTTCTTATTGGCTCAACCTGATTTGGTTCCACTTGGTCCTTAGCTCGTTCTGCTTGTGAGACTTTCTCATCAAGCTTAATCTGCTTTCCAATGCCGCTATCTTGAATAAACTATTTTTCAAGAAATATGGCATGTCGACTCACAATCACATTGTGGTCTTCTGGAATGTAGAAATAGTATCCTAATGACTCTTTAGGATATCCTATGAATCGAGCTCTAAAGGACCTAAACTCTAACTTGTCCGCTTGTTGTCTTTTGACATGAAGCCGGACAACCCCAAATTCTGAGATGACTCAGACTTGGTTTCTTACCGTGCCATATCTCATACGGTGTGGTAGGAACGGTTTTAGAGGGAACCCTATTCAGTAAATAGATTGAAGTTAATAATGAATGTCCCCAAAGAAAATCTGGGAGGTCTGTGAAGCTCATCATGGATCGAACCATATCCAATAGAGTCCGATTTCTCCGTTCTGAAACCCCGTTGAGTTGAGGTGTTCCTGGTGGAGTCCATTGAGAGACTATGCCATTTTCCTTAAGATAGTCTAGGAATTCCCGGCTAAGGTATTCACCTCCTCGATCTGATCGAAGAACCTTAATGGGTTTTCCAGTTTGTTTTTCTACTTCATGTCTGAATTCTTTGAACTTTTCAAAGGCTTCAGACTTATGTCTCATAAGATACACATACCCATACCTAGACAGATCATCGGTAAAGGTAATGAAGTAGACAAAATTGCCTCTAGCCGGCACATCGAATGGGCCGCACACATCAGTATGTACTAGGGCAAGGAGATCTGTGGCCCTCTCCCCATGTCCAACAAAAGGGAGTTTAGTCATTTTGCCTTGAAGACAAGATTCACAAGTTGGATATGACTCAAAAGTCAATGGACTCAATAGCCCATTTTTCTCCAATTTGTTAATCCTATCTTCTGCTATATGACCTAATCTCAGGTGCCATAGATATCTGTCGTTTGGACTATCCCTAGGTCGTTTGGCATTCACGTTTTGCTCGATAGTTAAAATAGGTACATCAATATGCAACTGATAAAGACCATTAACAAGGAAACCATTTGCAATTTTATTTCTTTCATAAAGAATGTTACAATGGTCCTTAAAGAAGGTGATCACATAACCTTCTTGTGCTAAGCATGAAACAGAAATCAAATTCCTGCTAGCTGCAGGCACATAATAACAGTCTTTTAAAACTAAGTCTAAACCAGATGGTAATCGCAGAGGGTATGTTCCCACGGCTACTGCAGCAACTCTTGCTCCATTACCGACGCGTAGGATCATGTCTCCATCCCTCAGCCTCCTGCTATCCTCAAGACCCTGCATAGAAGTGCACAGATGAGCACTAGAACCAGAGTCAAGCACCCAACTGGATGCAGAAGAAACCGTAAGGTTAGACTCAATAACGAGCATACCTCCAGAAGGACCTTCCTTCTTGTTCTTCAGGGTGGCCAGGTAAGTAGGGCAGTTCCGCTTCCAATGGCCGTCGCTGTTGCAATGGAAACACTTTCCTTTGCCATCGACCTTCTTCTTCGGTTCTGCCTTCTTCTTCTTTGATCCTTCTACCTTTTGCTTTTTCACAGACTTCTTTTTCTTTCCATAAGACTTTCTTTTGGAAGAAGTCCGTTCCATAGCAAGAACTGAGCCTTTAGAACCTTTCATAGAAAGCTCAGCGGTAACCAGCATATTCATCAACTCGGCCAAGGAATTTTGAAGTTTATGCATGTGGTAATTCATGATGAATTGCCCATATGCATCAGTCAAGGATTGCAGAATAATATCGTTCTGCAGATCCAAGTCCAACTTCACACCGAGCTTCTCAAGCTCTTCCATGTCCTTGATCATTGTCAGACAGTGATCTTGGACTGACTGCCCATCACGCATCTTAGCCTTAAAAAGTCATTTCGTGACTTGATATTTGGCTGCGCGACTCTGTTCACCAAACATCTCCTGCAGGTGAGCCAACATTTGGCGAGCAGTCCCGATATCTTCATGTTGGCGCTGGAGCTCATCAGACATCGAGCCCAACATGTAGTATCTGGCCTTATTGTCTTCGTCAATCCATTTTTCCAGAGACGCTCTCTGTTCAGTGGATGGACGAGCTGGTAAGGTGGGAGGGTCCTGGTCCAAAACATGTGTTAACTTCTCTGAACCCAAAACAATTTTGTAGTTCCTGAGCCAATCTTTATAATTGGGTCCAGTCAGTCTATGTGTGTCTAGGATACGTGCCAGTGGGTTGGACGCAGACATTTTCCTGTAGAGAGTCAAAGATTCTAGTTAGATACTGTAATTTTGACTTGACCAATTTGTTTAGGGATTTTATTTTTAAACAAATTAGCTCCCACTATTTTCTCGGATCCCTACACTCCCTCTGTAGAGATGCGAAAATCTCCGCGATTGATG
>QRFJ01005464.1:0-26939 GCA_006176705.1 Cocos nucifera | reverse complement strand
CTGCCCATCACGCATCTTAGCCTTAAAAAGTCATTTTGTGACTTGATATTTGGCTGCGCGACTCTGTTCACCAAACATCTCCTGCAGGTGAGCCAACATTTGGCGAGCAGTCCCGATATCTTCATGTTGGCGCTGGAGCTCATCAGACATCGAGCCAACATGTAGTATCTGGCCTTATTGTCTTCGTCAATCCATTTTTCAGAGATGCTCTCTGTTCAGTGATGGACGAGCTGGTAAGGTGGGAGGGTCCTAGTCCAAAACATGTGTTAACTTCTCTGACACAAAACAATTTTGTAGTTCCTGAGCCAATCTTTATAATTGGTCCAGTCAGTCTATGTGTGTCTAGGATAACGTGCCAGTGGTGTTGACGTAGACATTTTCCTGTAGAGAGTCAAAGATTCTAGTTAGATACTGTAATTTTGACTTGACCAATTTGTTTAGGGATTTTATTTTTAAACAAATTAGCTTCCACTATTTTCTCGGATCCCTACACTCCCTCTGTAGAGATGCGAAAAATCTCCACGATTAATGATTTCTAGTGGGTGGTGCGGTCTCACCAACTGACTCATCACCTCACCTAACAGTTATTGGTGATGGGTTAGCCAATGAGTGAACAACTCTTGTTCAATGATTCTCTAATCATGGTGCACCCAAACTTGGTCTCTAATTCATGAATCTCACCGTATCCGGAAATATTGATCCACTCCTTAGTTAAGTCAGACCCACCATTTGCATAGACTGGGTTCCTAATTGGGTCTCTCACCATATCCGAAAATATTGAGCCCAACTCATCCTCCAGCCCATAGCATCCAATGCCTAATAGACATGGTTGCATCTTTTCGGTGCAACTGAGCCACTGTATCCAGCCGAGAACAATCAACCCCGGGAAGGGCCCGCACATCTACAATGGTGGAAGACCTCAGACTTAATCTTTTCTTAGGGAGAATTGATTCAGGTCTCATTAAACTAGACTTGGCTTAGTCATAACAATTATGACTAACCTAGTGGCATGGGTTAGCTCGGATTATTGACCACCTCAAATCAGAACTGTGTCAACAGATATGGCCAGGTAAGTGAGACCGGTGGAAGGAATATGCCATTAACTCGCACAAGAATGCATTCAGGTCGAGTAGCTTCCAATTAAAAACCAGTCGGTCGTATGTGCCAAACTTACCTTAGACACCAAATTGTTGAGTCCAGAACCAATTGGGTTAGCCTACAATCCAGACTCTAACCTCTGAGCCTAATTAGGTCTTGCTTGATCGTGACTCGATCTTGACCCAGACTTAATCCTATTAGGCTGGTCAATTTAAGCATTGTTGATCCCATCTAACCAACTCTTGATTCGGTTTGATCAACCGCTTAGACCTAATTGAGCTACCCAAGCCCGAACCCAGTATTATGAATATGTCTTAGATCTGAAAATTCTCAATTTTAGACCTAATTAATATTCCATAAACTTAATTCTTAATTAAGTAGGGTTCATAAACAAAATATGCACAATAAATCCTAGGGTTTCAGGATCTAGGGTTTTGCAGAAAGTAAGTTTTGGGTTTCTGATTAAGGACGAACACGCAGCACCCCTACACATCATAAGAACACCCCATCGAATGGAAAGAGAGGGCCTTTAAACCCTTCTTCGTTCTTATGACCGGACGGCCAAGAGGAACGCCTTAATCAGGAACATGTAAATACTACAAAATAGTTATTAGATCTATATCATATATCTCATATACAAATTTAGATCTAATCATGGCATATTTTGCATACATCTCATGTATCAAATCATGCATGTTTTCAGATCTAAATTATCTCATAATAATCTAAAAAATTAGATTTAAATTGATCTAATCAAAATAAATTCTAATCTAGACAATTATGTAGAACTATTCTACAACTAGTCTAGACATGCATCAATCATATCTCATATGATATTCAAAATTAAATAATTTTTATTTGCTATTTTTTAGATGTTATTATAACACTTATAATATCAAAAAATAGTAAATAAAAGATCTAAAATATGATTTAATCAGATTAAATCAAAACATGCAAGACTATTCTATAGAACTATTCTATTCTAGAACTAGTCATGCATATCTTCTAATCTTAGATCCAAATTATTTAATTTTAATTTTTTCTGAATTTCAGATCTGATCACATCTCATGTGACATCTGAAATCACTTATTTTCTAATTAAAATAAATTTAAAATCAGATCTAAACAATTTAGAACCATGGCTCTGATACCAGTTGAAGGGAAATCCTGATTTTTTGGTCCAGGTTCGTTCAGATCTGATCAGATCAAGAGATATATTTCAAAAATTTTTCTCTTGATCCCAATCAGATCTTGATATATTTTAGATCTGATTCTTATTATTTTAATAAAATAAAATTAAAAGATAAATTAAATCAAATTTAATTTACCTGATTTGGGTAATCCTATTACCCTATTGATGATCCTGTTTGCAGCGGAAGGTTCTGGATCTTAGCCACGCAAGCGCCTGGCCTCTACCGGTATCCACTCGGGTTGGATCTGGAGATCCTCTTCTTCTCTATCACACCTCCAAAAATCAGATCTGGATCTGATCTGGAGGATCTTCAAAACTCTTTTGAAGATCTAGCAGTCGTCCTTTTGCAGCAGCGCAGCCTTCTTGATTTTGATCGCCTTTCCTTTGATCTGAATCGCACCAACCTAAGGTCCAAAACTCCTTTTGGACGTGGAGAGCAAGGGGAGAAGAGACTATGGCATGGAGAAGGAGGGGAGAGGCAGCCTTGGGGCGTGGGGTTTCTAATAGCATTGACTCTTACTTAGAATTAGGGTTGGGCGCAGGGTCTTATTTATAGACCTAAGCTTGTGATCCAACTCCTCTTCCTCTCAACCAATCACAACCCTTTGTGAAATCAGATCTAAATCTGATTGGTTGGGAATAGAGACCCCTGGATTCCTCCTTAGAGGGCGCCTAAGACCAGTCAAACTGGATTCTTAGTAGAACTCTGAATTGGAATCCAAAAGGGAGGTGGAGTCCTTGTCCAACAAGGACTCCTAGGCGCCTCCTACTTGGGCTCACGCCACCCTTGGCGTGCGCCCTTCTCCTTGCCAGGTTCTGGCAGGGGGACAGGCCCCCACCAGCTCTCCAATAGGTGCATGACATGTGGTCAAAAGTCAAAGGTCAATGGTCAACGTTTGACCAGTCAAAGGTAGACTTTTGACCAAAGTCAAAGAACAAGAAATGGCAGGTGACCAAAAATGGCAGGTAATGTCTTACAAATAAGACAACCTATTTCTGACTTGGACAACCTCCAGTCAGACCATATGAAGGCCTCTGATTGAGCACAAACTCCTTTGGCTCAGACAGGACAACTTATTTATGATAGTAAAAGAAGAACGTTAGGTTCAATCGAGTGCTAGCACGATTTCCTTGAACCTAATTGAATCTCATTCAGATCAATTGAACTAGATCAGTTCAATTGATGATCACCAGATTCAAACCCTTGTTTGTGTGACCCAGTTAGGTTCAGTTCTGTATGGTAATGGGATATGTCATGATCTCTATCATCGACATCATCGAAACTCCTTTCGATGGATCAGAACTCTTCTGATTCGAACAGCTAGAATGATCGATCATCTAAATCATTCTAATTGCTCCCAAAATCCACCAGTGACACCTAGCAGTATATGGTGGCAACCCATCAGAGCTGAATGTGAACCTCTTGGTGCAGCTACCTGTGTGATTAAGTTCTTCTATCTTGAGCCCCGATCAGATTAGGGTTAAGGTGAACTCGTCAAACCCTAGTCTCTGTCATATGATGTAATCATTCGATTCGAGTCCAATGTGAAAATCTAAATAGAAACTCTTTCTATTATTTCACTCTACCATGGCCATGGATTTCTGGACTTGATTCTCATGATCATCATAGGGCTACTCCTCTACCACCGAGGTAGATAGATTCCATCTTGATGCAATCCAGTTCCTACAATGAACATGCTATAGCCAACATACACCTCAGGGTTCCATATGGCTAGGAGACCGAGTAATGGTGTAGTCAAACTATAACACCCTCAAGGTGAACTATCGATGCATCTCAGGTCAAAGAACCAGACACACTACTGCAGCATCGAGTCAGTCATTGACGAGAAGGTAGACTTCCTAATGACTACTCGAGGTGGTCACGCTCAGTGCCCTCGTTCTCTAACGAGTACCTGTACTCTCGCTCCGGTGTCTCCACACCGTAGACTCAAGACACATCTACTAAAGAGAAGCGATCGTACACCAACCTTCCGGATCAATCACCATCCTCGTGATGATCCTATGGTCGGGAGCTATTTATGAGTTAATAATGATTATTCATGTCTTAAATTTTCAACTCTTGAAAATATGAATTATCATTACCATTAACTCAAAGGATGTATCACAGACACTAAATACACAGGTGTGATAGAAAATAACTCATTTCATTAATTATAGTCAAAATTACAATTTTGCCCCTAGAAGTGTATTACAAGTGTCAGCCAATTCTGGCTTCTAGGACACATATATCTAACAAGAATGTCTATTGAAAAGAAGAAAAAGCTGTGAAAAAGCAGAAGGTAGAAGGAGGAAAGAAGAAAAAGGTAGAGCTGAAGAAGAAGGCTGCTGACAAAGAAAAGTATTTCTATTGCAACAATGACGGCCACTGGAAACGGAACTGCTCTACTTACCTGGCCACCCTAAAGAAGAAGGAGCCAGGTCCTTCTAGAGGTATACTCGTTATTGAGTCTAACTTTACGATTTTTTCTACATCTAGTTTGGTGCTTGACTCTGATTCTAGTGCTCACTTATGTACACCATGTAGGATCTTGAGGATAGCAGGAGGCTGAGGGATGGTGAGATGATCCTACACGTCGAAAATGGAGCAAGAGTTGCTGCCATGTCCATGGAAATATACCCTC
The DNA here is from genome assembly GCA_006176705.1 of Cocos nucifera. Lineage (NCBI taxonomy): Eukaryota > Viridiplantae > Streptophyta > Magnoliopsida > Arecales > Arecaceae > Cocos > Cocos nucifera. The sequence continues at coordinate 22,007 of QRFJ01005464.1, read as the reverse complement.
TTCATTTACCATCTAGTTTAGACTTAGTATTAAAAGACTGTTATTATGTGTCTGTAGCAAGCAGGAATTTGATTTCTATTTCTTGCCTTGCATTAGAAGGCTATGTAATTAGTTTTCTTAAGGACCATTGTAACATTCTTTATGAAAGAAATAAAATTGTAAGTGGTTTCCTTATTAACAGTCTTTATCAGCTACATATTGATGTATCTATTTTTAATTTCAAGCAAAATGTGAATGCCATAAAATTAAAAAGAGATAGGGATAGTCTTAATGATAGATATCTATGGCACCTAAGATTAGGTCATATAGCAGAAGATAGGGTTAACAAATTGAAGAAAATCAAACTATTGAGTCCGTTGACTTCTGAGTCATATCCATTTTGTGAATCCTGTCTTCATGGCAAATGACTAGGCTCCCTTTTGTAGGACATGGGGAAAGGGCCATGGATCTTCTGCCCTAGTACATATTGATGTGTGTGGCCCATTCGATGTGTCGGCTAGAGGCAATTTAGTCTACTTCATAATCTTTATCGATGATTTATCTAGGTATGGATATATGTATCTTATGAGATACAAGTCTGAAGTGTTTGAAAAGTTCAAAGAATTCAGACATGAAGTAGAAAAGCAAATTTGAAAATCCATTAAGGTTTTTCGATCAGATTGAGGAGGTGAATACCTTAGTCAGGAATTTCTGGACTATCTCAAGGAAAATGGCATAGCCTCTTAATGGACTCCACCAAGGACACCTCAACTCAATGGGGTTTTAGAATGGAGGAACAAGACTCTATTAGATATGGTCCGATCCATGATGAGCTATACAGACCTTTCTGATTTTCTTTGGGAATACTGTTTGTTAACTGTAATATACTTACTGAATAAGGTTCCTTCTAAAACCGTTCCTACCACACCATATGAAATATGGCATGGTAAGAAACTAAGTCTGAGTCATCTCAGAATTTGGGGTTGTCCGGCTCATGTCAAAAGACAACAAGCGGGCAAGTTAGACTTTAGGTCCTTTAGAGCTCGATTCATAGGATATCCTAAAGAGTCATTAGGATATTATTTCTATATTCCAGAAGATCACAATGTGATTATGAGTCGGCATGCCATTTTTCTTGAAAAATAGTTTATTCAAGATGGCGGCATTAGAAAGCAGATTAAGCTCGAAGAGAAAGTCTCACAAGAGCAACGAGCTAAGGACCAAATGGAACCAAATCAGGTTAAGTAATCCATACACTACCTCCTCCACCTCATAGATCGGAAAGAGTTTTCCATCCTCCGGAGAGGTACTTAGGTACTTTTTCAGAGGATGTAGAGAAAATATTTCTCATAGGAAATGAGGTTCATAGTGATGATCCCAAAACCTTTAACTAGGTGATATCAGATATTGACTCCAAGAAATGGTTAGAGGCAATGAAATCAGAAATTGACTCGATGCACTCAAACTAAGTCTGGACCTTGGTAGATCCACCAGAAGATATAGTACCTATTGGATGTAAATGGATCTACAAGAGAAAGATTGGTGCAGATGGGAATGTGGAGACATTCAAGGCTAGATTAGTGGCAAAAGGTTATAGTCAATGCGAAGGCATTGACTATCAGGATACCTTTTCACCAGTAGCTATGCTAAAATCCATTCGCACATTGCCAGCTATTGCAGCCTATTTTGATTATGAAATATGACAAATGGACGTGAAAACGGTATTCTTAAATGGATATCTTGAGGAAGATATCTATATGGAACAGCCGCTACTTTCACATCCAGTAATGATAATCACATGGTTTGCAAGCTGCAAAGGTCCATATATGGACTTAAGCAAGCATCTCGAAGCTGGAATACTCATTTTAATGATGTAATCAAAATATTTGATTTCATCAAGAACGAGGAGCCATGTAACTCTAAAAAGGTCAGCGGGAGCACTGTTGTCTTCTTTGTATTATACGTGGATGACATCCTCCTTATTGGGAATGATATTCCCATGTTGACCATAATTAAAATGTGGTTATCTAAAGAATTCTCCATGAAAGACCTAGGAGAAGCATCCTTTATTCTAGAAATTAAGGTTTATAGAGATAGACCAAATAGGATGCTAGGACTTTCACAGAAGATATACATAGAAGAAGTACTAAAGAGGTTTAGTATGAAAAACTCTAAGAGAGGTTTAGTATGCTTCATGCATGGCATTCATCTTTCCAAGAAGATGTGCCCTAGCACACCTGAGGAAATAGAATGCATGAGCAACATCCCTTATGCTTCTGCAATAGGGAGCCTCATGTATGTCATGTTATATACACAACTTGATATAGCCCATGTTGTGAGTGTCACGAGTAGATATCAGTCGAATCTAGGTGAAGAATACTGGACTTCTGTGAAATGTATCCTTAAGTACTTAAGAAGAACTAAGGATATGTTATTGGTCTTTGGCAATGGAGAACTCCAAGTTTGGGGTATACAGACTCAAATTTTATGTCCGATGTAGACGATCGAAAGTCGACATCTGAAAGTCCATTTGTGTGCAACGGTGGAGCTATCAGTTGAAAAAGTTCCAAGTAGACAGTGATAGCAAACTCCACCATTGAAGCAGAATATATTGCTGCATCAGAAGCAGCAAAGGAGGCATTCTGGTACAAAAAGTTTATCACAGAGATCGAAGTGATGCCATCAGATGCCATTCCTCTGTACTGCGACAATAATGACGCTATAGCCCTTGCTAAGGAGTCGAGGTCTCACCAAAAATCCAAGCGCATCGAGTGGTGATACCACCTCATCTACGATTACCTCGAGACGGGTTACGTCGAGGTCAAGAGAGTCGACTCTACAGATAATGCGGTGGATCCGCTTATAAAATCATTGGGCGAACAGAAGATCAAAGCCCACCTTGAGAAGATGGGACTTAGATTTGTAGTCAATTGTGGCTTTAGGTCAAGTGGATGTTTGTTAGATATGTGTGCCCTAGAAGCCAGAATTGGCTAACACTTGTAATACACTTCTAAGGGCAAAATTATAATTTTAACTATAAATAATAAAATGGATTATTTTCTATCACATATGTGTATTTAGTGTCTGTGATACATCCCTTGAGTTAATGGTAATGATAATTCTTATTTTCAAGAGTTGAAAATTTAAGACAAGAATTTTCATTATTAACTCATAAAATGCTCCTGACCATAGGATCATCAAGAGGATGGTGATTGATCTGGAAGGTTAGTGTACAATCGCTTCTTTATAGTAGAAGAGTCTTGAGTCTACGATGTAGAGACACCAGAGCGAGAGTACAGATACTTGTTAGAGAATGAGGGCACTAAGTGTGACCACCTTGAGTAGTCATAAGGAAGTCTACCTTCTTATCGATGACTGACTTGAAGTTGCAGTGGTGTGTCTGGTTCTTTGATCTGAGGTGCATTGGCAGTTCACCTTAAGGGTGTTATAGTTTGACTACACCATGACTCAGTCTCCTAGCCATTTGGAACCCTGAGGTGTATGTTGGCTATAGCATATTCATTGTAGGAATTGGATTGCACCAAGATGGAATCTATCTACCTCAGTGGATGAGGAGCAGCCCTATGATGATCATGAGAATCAAGTCCATAAGCCCATGGCCATGGCAGAGAGTGAAATTATAGAAAGAGTTTCTATTAAGGTTTTCACATCGGACTTGAATCCAATGATTAAATCATATGATAGAAATTAGGGTTTGACGAGTTCACCTTAATCCTAATCTGATCGGGGCTCAAGATAGAAGAACTTAATCACACAAGTAGCAGCACCAAGAGGTTCATTTTCAATTTTGATGGGTTGCCACCATATACTACTTGGTGTCACTGGTGAATTTTGGGAGCAATTAGAATGATTTAAATGATCGATCATTCTAGTTGTCTGAATCAGAAGAGTTTTGATCCATTGGAAGAAGTTTCGATGATGTCGATGACGGAGATCATGACATATCCCATTATCATACAGAACTGAACCTAACTAGGTCACACAAACATGGTTTGGATCTGGATATCATCAATTGGACTAACCCAGTTCAATTGATTTGAATTAGATTCAATTAGGTTCAAGAAAATCGTGCTAGCACACAATTGAGCCTAACATTCTCCTTTTTCTATCATTATAAGTTGTCTCGACTGAGCCAAATAAGTTTGTGCTCACTTAGGTACCTTTACCTAGTCTGACTAGAGCTTGTCCAGGTTAGAAAAGGATTGTCTTAATTTATGAGATAAATCTAAGACAACACCTATCATTTTCCATCACCTGCTAATTCTTGTCCTTTGACTTTGGTCAAACTTTAACCTTCGAGCCTTGGACATCTGCCCATGTGTCATGAACATATTGGAGAGTAGATAGGGGCTTGTTCCCTCCCTAGAAATTGGAAAGGAGGGGGTGCACGCCTAGGATGGTGTGCGCCAATGGATAGGGATGCCTAGAGTCCCATCCGGATGGGACTCCAAATTGCTTGTTGGATTCAAACTAGGTGACCCTCACCTATAGACTTTGACCAGTCTTAGGTGCCACCTTAGGATGAATCTATGGGTCTCTCATCTGATTGGATCAAGTGATATCATCCCACCAATTAGATTTAGATCTAATTGAATGAAGCAACGTGATTGGCTGGGGTGATGTGCCACTGCATGGTGCAGCAGGGTCTATATAAAGACCTATTTGCGCCCAACATTCAAGAGACTTCTCTCTTAGCCACACCCCAAGGCTATCCCTATCCCTTCTCCATGCCACCTTTAGGCCATCTCTCTATTCTCCATGCCCAAGGATAGTTGGCCTTCAGATTAGTGCAATTCAGGCAAGAAAAGGCTGACGAGAAAGGAAGAAGGCCGCACTGCTGCAGAGACGACTGCTGATCTTTGAAAGAAGTTTTGAAGATCCTCCAAATCAGATCCAGATCTGATTTTTGGAGATGAATAAAGAAGGAGAAGATCTCCAGATCTAGCTCGAGTGGATACTAGTAGAGGCCAGGTGCTTGCGTGGCTAGATCCAGAACCTCAGTGCTTCAGCACGATCATCAACAGATAATCAGATTACCCAAAATTAAGGTAAAATTAATTTAGATTTGATTTAATTTAATTTTTTTGATTATCAAATCATAAAGTCAGATCTAGAAAATGTCAGATCTGATTAGGATCTAAGAGAAAATTTTTGAAATATACCTCTCGATCCAATCAGATCTGAACGAACCTGATCCCAGGAAATTAGGATTTCCCTTCACATACACCTTAGATTTTCGAATGGCTAGGAGACCGAGTCATGGTGTAGTCAGACTATAGCACCCTCAAGGTGAACTATCGATGCACCTCAAGTCAAAGAACCAAACACACCACTGCAGCTTCGAGCCAGTCATCGACGAGAAGGTAGACTTTCTTATGACTGCTCGAGGTGGTCACGCTCAGTGCCCTCATTCTCTAACGAGTACCTATACTCTCGCTCTGGTGTCTCTACATCATAGAGTCAAGATTTATCTACTATAAAAAAGTGATTGTACACCAATCTTATGGATTAATCACCATCCTCATTTTGATCCTACGGTCGAAAGCATTTTATGAATTAATAATGAAAATTCATATCTTAAATTTTCAACTCTTGAAAATAAGAATTATCATTACCATTAACTCAAGGGATGTATCACAAACACTAAGTACACATTATGATAGAAAATAACTTATTTTATTATTTATAGTCAAAATTATAATTTTGTCCTTAGAAGTGTACAACAAGTGTCAGCCAATTCTAGCTTTTAGGGCACACATATCTAACACGACTCAGTCTGAAACTGAGTCGGTCTAGTCTTGTGCTATGCCAGTAGTCTCAAAAGTGCAGCTCTTCATTTTATCTATGCTCGAGACTTAGCTGATCCTATTTTGGACTGAGTCGGCTAACCTACAGAAAATTCTTTTTCTACAGCATTCAAGCTTCGACTTTGGTTCCTTGCTCCATCTTGTGTCCTAAGTCTCTGAAGCACTAACCAAGCCCCTTGAGGCCCTCAATACCTAAACCTTAAGCCCGTGAAGAGCAACATGCCACCTTCATCCTAGAACAACTCCTATCCTAGCCTTAGGACCACACTTATCCTAGCCTTCCCGGAGCCCTCACCCTGGCTCTATTCGTGGCCTCCCAAGGCTTGGGAGCACCACACCACCTACATTTTTGCATCAAGAAATAATAATATTGAGATGGAGTAGTTTTATTAAAGAAAAAATATTGATAGTATATTCTTAGATTTTTTGAAGTTTAAGATCATGGGAGCATTGTTCCTCTGAGCTTCTTCAGGCGATAAGCTTCGGGCCAGATGATTTCCTCTATTTTATATGGGCTTTTCCAATTTGGGGCAAGCTTCCCCTAATTTTGAGGCTGAGAGATGGTGGCTCACCGAAGCACTCAGTCCCTCAGAGATAGTGTTGATGATGTCGAGAGGTGGTCGATCTTCTTATTGTTCCTCCCTCCTTGGTGGTTCTGACTGTGGCAGTGCCCTCAGTCGATCTTCTCTTACTTCAGGCCGACGTCTGACGAATCGATCCAACCGACCTCTCCTGATGAGCTCCTCGATCTCGTCTTGGAGCTGAATGTATTCTTTAGTATTGTGGCTGTGGTCACGATGGTAGAGGCAGTATTTACTAAGATTGTGCTTGCCAAAGTGAGTGCGCATCTTTTTAGGCCTCGATAGTTGCTCCTTGATCTCCATCAATACTTACATTGTTGGAGCATTGAGGGGGGCGTAGTTATGAAATCTTCTAGAGGGAGAACTTCGTCATGCCCTTCTATTGAGGCTTCTTTGATGATGAGCTTGAGGAGGAGTTCGGGCTCACTTGTGCTCAGAGAGAGTCCGTGAGCACGGTCAAACTTCATTCAGCCCTCCATCAGTCGTGGGTTTATTATACTCGCCCATCTGCCGCTCTCTTGTGGCTTTCTCATCTTTCAATTTGAAGGCTTCTTCCACTCGAGCATATCCTTCAGCCCGAGCTAGCAGATTGGCAAAGTCCCTGGGGTACTTCTCCTCCAAGAAGAACAGCAAATCATTTTTCTGAAGACCATCCTTGAGTGCGGCCATTGTAATAGACTGGTCTAGATTCTAAATCTCTAATGCAGCAGCATTAAATTGGATGACATAAGCCTGGATAGATTCTTCCTCCCGCTTGATATTCATCAGGAAATCCAAACTTTGATGTGGACGTTGGTTGTTGACGAAGTGAGCCGCTAACTGATGGCTTATTTGATCGAAGAAAAAGATGATACCAAACTTAAGTGCTGAGTATCAATTTCTTGCTGCTCCTTTTAAGGTAGATGGAAATGCTCAGTATAAGATGGCGTCTGGTGCGCCATGGAGCAGCATCATGGTCTGGAAGGTCTCTTGGTGATCGATCGGATCAGAGGTTCCATCGTAGCTTTTAAATTGAGAGAGCTTGAAGTTTGGCGGAATGGGATCTTGCATAATTTGGAGAGAGAAAGGAGGATCGGTGCAGACATCGTCATGGTTAGCCGAAGCGATACAGCGGAGTTCCTCAATGCGTCGGTCCATCTGCCATTATTTTTGATCGAGGACATCATCTCGATCGTAGATCTTGGAAGGCTTCCGGCTATAGATGGAGAAGATCTCTTCTAGAGAAGAATTATGATCTAAATAAGGATCCTCTGCTCTCTATTTTCCCTTTCCAGGGGCGATGGGTATGCTAGCCCAAGTGCTCCTCCTTGGGATCAGTTTCTGACATTCGAATGGTAGATTTTTTGGTAGAACCACCACCGAGGGCTGCCATATAGCCTACACCATCTTGATAAGACTCTGAACCCACTGCATCAGCAAGTTAAACTACTTCGGATCTACCATGGCCGCCGATGAAGGAGGAGGTTGAAGCATCGGCGATGGAGCAGGAATAGATGGATCTAGCTCAGATCTGACAGCAGAAGCAGTAGATCTCTGGGTAGTCACTTTTTTTGGATGCATTTCTTGGGATTGAGAGAGAGGATTGAGATGAACCTTAAAGAACAAGATCCATAGGATCGACTTAGCACTCCTTTAAGAATAAGGGTACCTCAGGAATAGAGGGCCCTTCCTCTAGTGCTAATCTTATTGGTGTAGAATCTGATTGATGCCAAATCGAGCTAGAGTTGAGGAAGAAGAGGTCGCCGTCGGTGACCTGCAAAATAAAGTTCCATCGGGAGTCGATGGTGGTGGCTCTAGTAGGACCCTTCGATGATCAAGTTAGCTCTTCTGGCCAACAGAAATGGAGTACTCAAGAAAGAATTCGGTAGAGTTTTGAGAAGGAGAAGAGAGCTTAGAGAAAACATATATGGAGGATCTCTTTTTATTGATGGAGCCTGTAGCAGACTGATAGTGATAGCCATAGCCATCTGGTAGTGGGCCACTCGGAACCATGTGGAGTTTGTTATGAAGAGAGGCACCATCTGTAGCAGACTAATAGTGATTGCCATAGCGATCTGATAGTGGGCCGCTTAGGGCCATGTGGGATTTGTTATGGAGAGAGGCACCATCTATAGCAGACTGATAGTGACAGTTGTAACCATCTGGTAGTGGGCCGCTCGAGGCCACATGGAGTTTGTTATGGAGAGAGGTGTCCATTGTCGTGATGTGCCCATTCGTCAAGATTTAATAGTCGAAGTTCGGAGGAAGCAGGCATTGGTTGGTGAAGAGCTTTAACATACATCATTTCCAAAGAAGTTTGGACTCCTAAAGGGAATATGGCTAGAGGGGATCATCTGAAAGGAATGCTAGTTGAAATCTAAAAGTAATCCATTGGAGGAATCCGGATGGAGTTTGACTGATGGAGAAGTCTAAAAGAAGTCCGATTGATGGAGAAATTCGAAAGAAATCTGACTAATGGAGAAGTTTGACTGAAGGAGAAGTCTGAAAGAAGTTCAGTTGAAGGAGAAGTCCGGAAGAAGTTTGGCCGCTCGAGGAGTTCGGGAGGGGTTCGATCGCTGGAGGAGTTCTACTGCTGAAGAAGTTTGGAAGAGGTTCGACCATTGGAGGAGTTTGGCTACTGAAAGAGTTCTGGAGGGGTTTGGCCACTGGAGAAAGAATTCTCGATCGAAGCTCTTCCGTGATTACTAGTTATATTAGGTTAAGCATCAGACTGGACTTTGACGGGAGCGGGGTTTATCTCCAATAGGTACCAATCCCCTCTTGGAGTTTTTCATGCTGAATCTTTTCAGCACCTCCTCTATGTGTATCTTCTATAAGAGATCTAGCATCCAATTTGGTCCATCCCTGTAGATCTTAATTCTCAGAATAAAGGATACCTCTTCTAGATCTTTCATAAAGAACTCCTTAGACAACCACATTTTGACTATAATCAATATAGAAATATCATTCCTAATTAGGAGGATGTCATCTACGTACAGTATGAGAAAGGCAATAGCACTTCCACTGATCTTTCTGAAAACACAGAACTTCTCCTCGTTCTTGATGAATCCAAATGATTTGATTATATCATTGAAATGAGCATTTCAGCTCTGAGATGCTTGCTTAAGTCCATATATGGATCTTTGTAGCTTGCATACCTTATGATCATTATCACTGGATCAGAATTCTAGTGGCTATTCCATATAGATATGTTTCTCAAGATATCCATTTAAGAATGTTATTTTTACATCCATCTATCATATATCGTAATCAAAATAGGTTGCTATAGCAAGCAATGTACTGATGGATTTGAGCATGGCTACTAACGAAAAACTATCATGATAATCAATGCCTTCATGTTGACTATACCCTTTCGCTATGAGCCTTGCTTTGACTATTTCTACATTCCCATCGCTACCTATCTTTCTCTTGAAGATCCATTTACACCTAATAGGTACTATACCTTCAGGTGGATCTACCAAGGTCTAGACTTGGTGCGAACGTATTGAGTCAATCTATGACTTCATTGCCTCTAATCATTTTTCGAAGTCAATATCTGATATCACCTCATCATAGGTTTTGGGATCATTACCATGAACTCCATTTTCTATGAGGAATATTTTCTCTACATCCTCTGAGATAGTACCTAAGTATCTTTCAAAAGGATGAAAAATTCTACTTGATTTGCGAGGTGGATGAGGTAGTGTCTAGACTGGCTCATTGCTTATTGGAGATCTTCTCCTTGAGCCTTATCTATCTCACAATGCCATCATCTTGAATAAACTATTTTTCAAGAAAGATGGCGTGTCGACTTACAATCACATTGTGATCTTTTGAAAGATAGAAATAATATCCTAATGACTCTTTAGGATATCCAATAAACCAAGTTCTAAAGGATCTAGATTCTAATTTATCCATCTGTTGTCTCTTGATATGAGCCAGACAATCCCAAATTCTGAGATGAATCAGACTTGGTTTCTTATCATGCCATATCTCATATAGTATGGTAGGAATAATTTTAGAGGAAATCCTATTCAGTAAATATATAGCAGTCATCAGACTATGTCCTTAAAGAAACTTTGGAAGGTTCATGAAGCTCATCATAGATCGAACCATATCTAATAGAGTCTGATTTCTCCATTCTAAAATTTCATTGAGTTGAGGTATTCTAGGTGGAGTCCATTATGAGACTATGCCATTATCCTTAAGATAGTCTAGGAATTTCTGACTAAGATATTCATCTCCTCGATCAGATTAAAGAATCTTAATGAATTTTTCTATTTATTTTACTTCGAGTCTGAATTTTTTAAATTTTTTAAATGCTTCAGACTTATGTCGCATCAAATACACATACCCATACCGAGATAGATCATCGATAAAGATGATGAAGTAGATATAATTACCTCTGATCGGCATATCAAATGGGCCACACACATCAGTATGTATTAAGGCAAGTAGGTCTGTGGCCCTTTTTCCATGTCCTACAAAAGGAAGCTTCGTCATTTTGCCATAAAGGCATGATTCATAAATCGGATATGACTCAAAAGTTAATGGACTCAATAGCTCCAATTTCTCTAATTTGTTAACCCTATCTTCAGCTATATGACCTAGCATAAGGTGCCAATGATATCTATTGTTTAGACTATCCCTAAGTTGCTTTGATCTTATGGTATTCACGTTTTGCTTGATATTAAAAACAGAAACATCAATATATAATTGATAGAGATCATTTATAAGAAAATCACTTACAATTTTATTTCTTTCATAAAGAATATTACAATGGTCCTTAAGAAAACTAATTACATAGCCTTCTTATGCTAAACATGAAATAGAAATCAAATTCCTGCTTGCTACAGGCATATAAAAATAATCCCTAAGAACTACATCTAATCCTGATGGTAGTCGAAGAGGATAGATTTTCATGGCATAGCAGCAACTCTTACTCCATTTCCGATACGTAGGATCATCTCACCATTCCTCAGCCTCCTGCTATCCTAAAGACCCTACATAGAAGTGCATAAGTGAGCACTAGAACCAAAGTCAAGCACCCAATTGGATGTAGAAGAAATCGTAATGTTAGATTCTATAATGAGCATACCTCTAGAAGGACCTACCTCCTTCTTGTTCTTCAGGCTGGTCAAGTAAAGAAGGTAGTTCCGCTTCTAGTGGTCGTTAATATTGTAATGAAAATATTTTTTCTCATCAGCGGTCTTCTTCTTTGGCTCTGCCTTCTTCTTCTTCCCACCTTCCACCTTCTACTTCTTCGCGATCTTCTTCTTCTTTTCAAAAGACTTTCTCTTAGAAGAAGTCTGCTTCACAGCAAGTATTGAGCTCTTTGAATCTTTCATAGAGAGCTCAGCAGTAACCAGCATGTTCATAAGTTTAGCCAAGGTATTTTGAAGTTTATGCATATGGTAGTTAATGATGAACTGCCCATACGCATCGATCAAAGACTGCAAAATTATATCAATCTGTAGGTCCGATCTAACTTGACACCGAGCTTCTCAAGCTCTTCAAAGTCCTTGATCATTATTAGATAATGATGTTGGACTGACCATCCATCCATCATGCATCTGAGCCTTAAAAAGTCTCTTAGTGACTTGATATTTAGCTGTGCGACTCTATTCACCAAACAACTCTTATAGGTGAGCTAATATTTAGCGGCTAGTCTTAATGTCTTCATGTTGGTGCTGGAGCTCATTAGACATCGAGCCAACATGTAATACTTGGCTTTGTTATCTTCATTCATCCATTTTTTCAAAGATGCTCTTTGATCAGCGAATGGACGTGTTGGTAAAGTGGGAGGATCCTATTCCAACACATGAGTCAGCTTTTCAAAACCAAAATAATTTTAAAGTTTTGGAGCCAATCCTTATAGTTGGATTCGATCGATCTATGGGTATCTAGGATATGTGCTAGTAGATTGAATGCAGATATTTTTCTGTAGAGAGTCAAAGTTTTTAGTTTGATTTTATAATTAGACTTAATCAATTTATTTAAGAGTTTTATTTTTAAATAAATTAGACTTCCACTATTTACTCGAATCCCTACACTTTCTTGGTAGAGATACGAAAGTCTTCATGATTATTGATTTCTAGTGGATGGTGTGGTCCCGTCAACTGGCTCACCACCTCACCTAATAGTTATTGATGATGGATCAATCGATGAGTAGACAACTCTTATCCAATGATTCTCTAATCATGGTGCACCCAAATCTGATCTCTAATTCATGAAGCTCATCGTGCCAGGAATATTACCCACTTCTTAGTTAAGTCAGACCCATCATTTGCACGAATTAGATTCTTGATTGGGTCTCTCACCATATCCAAAATATTGATCCCAATCCATCCTCTAACTTGTAGCATTCAATGCCTAATAGACATGGTTGCATCTTTTTGGTGCAACTAAACCACTGTATCCAGTTGAGAACAATCAATCCCGAGAAGGGGCCAGTACGTCTACAATAATGGAAGATTTTAGACTTAATATTTTCTTAGAAAGATTTAATTTAGGTCTCTTTAAACTTGACTTGACTTAGTCATAATAATTATGACTAACCAAATGGCATGGATTGGCTTGAATTATTAGCCATCTCAAATCAAAACTGAGTCGACATAAATGGCCTGGTAAGTGAGACCGATGGAAGGGATATAACATTAACTCAACAAGAATGCATTCAGATCGAGTAGTTCCTAATTAAAAATTAGTCAGTCGTATTTGCCAAACTAATCTTAGACATCAAATTATCGAATCAGAACCAATCGAGTTAGTCTACAAATCAGGCTCAAATCATGGAGCCAAATTAGGTCTTGACTTGATCGAGTCGCATCTCAATATGATTCGATCTTGACCTAGACTTAATCCTATTAGGTTGATCAATTCTAAGCTTTCTTTGATCCCACCTAACCAACTCTTGATTCAGTTTGATCAACTGCTAGACCTAATTACGCTATCCAAGCCTGAATCTAATTTTATGAAGATGTCTTAGATATGAAAATTTATAATTTTAGATCTAATTAATTTTATAATCTTAATTCTTCATTAAGTTTTGGGTTCATGAATAAAACATGTAATAAAATTCTAGGATTTCAAGATCTAGAGTTTTGCAAAAAAATAAGTTATAATTTCTGATTAAAGTCGAAAGCACAGCACCCCTAAACATCATAAGAACATTATATTGAATGAGAGGAGAGGGTCTTTAATTCCTACTTTATTCTTATGACTGGATGGCCAAGGAGAATGCCTTAATTAAAAATATATATTTTAAAACAAAATAAGTTAGATCTAAATCATATATCACAGATACAATCAAAGGTCTAACCTATGCATGCCTTGCATACATCTCATGTATCAAAACTCAATCAACCATAAATACTTTTAGATCTAAAATATCATATATTAAATCTAAAAAATAAAATTTTAAATTAGATCGCATCAAAAATAAAACTATTCTAGATATTTTATAGAATTATTCTATAACTTGTCTAAATATGCATCTTTCATATCTCATATGAATAAATTAAAAATTAAAAAATTATAGTTTCTATTTTTTAGATCTATTACAATAATTATAATATTAAAAAAATAAAAATAAAATAGATCTAAAATTATATTTAATCAAATTAATAACATGATCATACTAGACTACACATAGAACTATTCTATTTCTAGTCTAGTCATGCATCTCATACATTATAGATCTAAATTATATAATTTTTAATTTTTTAATTTTAAATCTAATCATATCTAATGTCATATCTAAAAGTTTTTAATATCATATTATAAATAAAAATTAAATTAGATCTAAAATAGATATGAAGAACTGCTAACGCAGCTCTGATACCAATTAAAGAAAAATCTTATTTTCCACCATAGGATCATCCAGATCAGATCCGAGATGGATTTTTTAACAAAAATTCTTATGATCTAATTAAATCTAAGAGTTTTTTGATTTTATCATAATAATTTAATATTAAAAATTAAAAATAAAATTAAATCATATTTAATTTTAATTACCTGATTGGGTAATCTAAGTATCTTACGATGATCTTGATTGTTCCTAAGGTTCTAAAAGGAGTCACGCATATTCCTGGCCTCTACCGGTATCCACTCAGAAAAAATTTGTTTGTCTTCTCCTCATAAATCTCTTCTCTAAAGATTAGATCTAAATCTAATCTATAGATCCTTCAAAATAATTTTTGAAGGCAGTCCGTCCGTCTTACGAACACCATCGCATTGAACCTGAATCTTGCACCGAAATACTTAGACCTTCTTCTATGATTTGTGCCCAACTTTTGGCACATAGAAAAGGGATAGAGAGAGAGGATCAAAGGGTGTATAGGATATGATAGGGGAGATAGCACTTGGGCATGGAAAATATTTTCATGCGATGCTTGCTCTTTGACGTTAGAAAGGTTTTTAATCCCAATGCCACATAGAGTCCTTCTTTGACTAAATAACCAATTTATTTTATCATTGAGACTCTAGGATTTATTCTCCATGCAAAGCACTAGATTTCATTTAGTTTTCTCATCAAAAATTCAATAAAAAATGGGGTGACATGAGTAGATAAAGAAGCATCCATTGCACCTATGACTCTTCCTTCAAGAGTTTGATCCAAATCAAACTTTGTCAAAACCTAATCAAAACTCCACCATAAATTACAAAATTGGTACACCCATAGCATGAGTCAAGCCTTATCACATATCCAAAAATCAAAGCAAAATGATTTTCAAAAAAATTTTTAGAAGCATCTGATTAGGTGATCCTTAATTCTCTCAAATAGGTCAACTTTTGACCCTAGTCCAATTGCGCTAGGAATGTATTTAATTTCTATAATTAATTTAACTTGGACTAGTTCTAGTTAGACGAAAATAAATCCATTCAAGATATAAAAATAAGTCAAATCAAATTTAACTTGGTTGCGATGAATCAAAAAGTTTATAGAAGGAGAAAATCAGGATCAATCGTATGCTAGCATGATTACCTTGAACCTGATTGGATCTAATCCAAATCAATCAAACCGAATTAGCTCAATTGATGACATCTAGATCCAAACCCTTATTTGTGTGACCCAGTTAGGTTTAGTTTCATATGGTAATGAGATATATCACCATCTCTATCATCAACATCATCAAAATATCTTTTGATGGATTAGAACTTTTCTGATTCATACAATTAGAATGATCGATCATCAAAATCAATCTAATCACTCCAAAAATCTGCTAGTGACACCTAGCAGTATATGGTGACAACCCATCAAAACTAAAATTGAATCTCTCGGTACAGCTACCTGTGTGATTGGGTCCATTTGTCTTGAGCTCCGACAGGATTAGGGTTAAGGTGAACTCGTCAAACCCAACATCCATCATATGAATTAATCATTCAATTTGAGTCCAATGTAAAATCCTAATACAATCATGAGATTGAGTCCTTAAGCCCATGGCCATGGTAAAGTGAAGAAGATAGAAAGAGCTTGTATTAGGATTTTACATTGGACTCAAATTGAATGATTAATTCATATGATGGATGTTGGGTTTGACGAGTTCACCTTAACCCTAATCCTGTCGGAGCTCAAGACAAATGGACCCAATCACACAGGTAGCTGTACCGAGAGATTCAATTTTAGTTTTGATGGGTTGTCACCATATACTGCTAGGTGTCACTAGCAGATTTTTGGAGTGATTAGATTGATTTTGATGATCGATCATTCTAATTGTATGAATCAGAAAAGTTCTAATCCATCAAAAGATATTTTGATGATGTTGATGATAGAGATGGTGATATATCTCATTACCATATGAAACTAAACCTAACTGGGTCACACAAATAAGGGTTTGGATCTAGATGTCATCAATTGAGCTAATTCGGTTTGATTGATTTGGATTAGATCCAATCAGGTTCAAGGTAATCATGCTAGCATACGATTGATCCTGATTTTCTCCTTCTATAAACTTTTTGATTCATCGCAACCAAGTTAAATTTGATTTGACTTATTTTTATATCTTGAATGGATTTATTTTCGTCTAACTAGAACTAGTCCAAGTTAAATTAATTATAGAAATTAAATACATTCCTAGCGCAATTGGACTAGGGTCAAAAGTTGACCTATTTGAGAGAATTAAGGATCACCTAATCAGATGCTTCTAAAAATTTTTTTGAAAATCATTTTGCTTTGATTTTTGGATATGTGATAAGGCTTGACTCATGCTATGGGTGTACCAATTTTGTAATTTATGGTGGAGTTTTGATTAGGTTTTGACAAAGTTTGATTTGGATCAAACTCTTGAAGGAAGAGTCATAGGTGCAATGGATGCTTCTTTATCTACTCATGTCACCCCATTTTTTATTGAATTTTGATGAGAAAACTAAATGAAATCTAGTGCTTTGCATGGAGAATAAATCCTAGAGTCTCAATGATAAAATAAATTGGTTATTTAGTCAAAGAAGGACTCTATGTGGCATTGGGATTAAAAACCTTTCTAACGTCAAAGAGCAAGCATCGCATGAAAATATTTTCCATGCCCAAGTGCTATCTCCCCTATCATATCCTATACACCCTTTGATCCTCTCTCTCTATCCCTTTTCTATGTGCCAAAAGTTGGGCACAAATCATAGAAGAAGGTCTAAGTATTTCGGTGCAAGATTCAGGTTCAATGCGATGGTGTTCGTAAGACGGACGGACTGCCTTCAAAAATTATTTTGAAGGATCTATAGATTAGATTTAGATCTAATCTTTAGAGAAGAGATTTATGAGGAGAAGACAAACAAATTTTTTCTGAGTGGATACCGGTAGAGGCCAGGAATATGCGTGACTCCTTTTAGAACCTTAGGAACAATCAAGATCATCGTAAGATACTTAGATTACCCAATCAGGTAATTAAAATTAAATATGATTTAATTTTATTTTAATTTTTAATATTAAATTATTATGATAAAATCAAAAAACTCTTAGATTTAATTAGATCATAAGAATTTTTGTTAAAAAATCCATCTCGGATCTGATCTGGATGATCCTATGGTGGAAAATAAGATTTTTCTTTAATTGGTATCAGAGCTGCGTTAGCAGTTCTTCATATCTATTTTAGATCTAATTTAATTTTTATTTATAATATGATATTAAAAACTTTTAGATATGACATTAGATATGATTAGATTTAAAATTAAAAAATTAAAAATTATATAATTTAGATCTATAATGTATGAGATGCATGACTAGACTAGAAATAGAATAGTTCTATGTGTAGTCTAGTATGATCATGTTATTAATTTGATTAAATATAATTTTAGATCTATTTTATTTTTATTTTTTTAATATTATAATTATTGTAATAGATCTAAAAAATAGAAACTATAATTTTTTAATTTTTAATTTATTCATATGAGATATGAAAGATGCATATTTAGACAAGTTATAGAATAATTCTATAAAATATCTAGAATAGTTTTATTTTTGATGCGATCTAATTTAAAATTTTATTTTTTAGATTTAATATATGATATTTTAGATCTAAAAGTATTTATGGTTGATTGAGTTTTGATACATGAGATGTATGCAAGGCATGCATAGGTTAGACCTTTGATTGTATCTGTGATATATGATTTAGATCTAACTTATTTTGTTTTAAAATATATATTTTTAATTAAGGCATTCTCCTTGGCCATCCAGTCATAAGAATAAAGTAGGAATTAAAGACCCTCTCCTCTCATTCAATATAATGTTCTTATGATGTTTAGGGGTGCTGTGCTTTCGACTTTAATCAGAAATTATAACTTATTTTTTGCAAAACTCTAGATCTTGAAATCCTAGAATTTTATTACATGTTTTATTCATGAACCCAAAACTTAATGAAGAATTAAGATTATAAAATTAATTAGATCTAAAATTATAAATTTTCATATCTAAGACATCTTCATAAAATTAGATTCAGGCTTGGATAGCGTAATTAGGTCTAGCAGTTGATCAAACTGAATCAAGAGTTGGTTAGGTGGGATCAAAGAAAGCTTAGAATTGATCAACCTAATAGGATTAAGTCTAGGTCAAGATCGAATCATATTGAGATGCGACTCGATCAAGTCAAGACCTAATTTGGCTCCATGATTTGAGCCTGATTTGTAGACTAACTCGATTGGTTCTGATTCGATAATTTGATGTCTAAGATTAGTTTGGCAAATACGACTGACTAATTTTTAATTAGGAACTACTCGATCTGAATGCATTCTTGTTGAGTTAATGTTATATCCCTTCCATCGGTCTCACTTACCAGGCCATTTATGTCGACTCAGTTTTGATTTGAGATGGCTAATAATTCAAGCCAATCCATGCCATTTGGTTAGTCATAATTATTATGACTAAGTCAAGTCAAGTTTAAAGAGACCTAAATTAAATCTTTCTAAGAAAATATTAAGTCTAAAATCTTCCATTATTGTAGACGTACTGGCCCTTCTCGGGATTGATTGTTCTCAACTGGATACAGTGGTTTAGTTGCACCAAAAAGATGCAACCATGTCTATTAGGCATTGAATGCTACAAGTTAGAGGATGGATTGGGATCAATATTTTGGATATGGTGAGAGACCCAATCAAGAATCTAATTCGTGCAAATGATGGGTCTGACTTAACTAAGAAGTGGGTAATATTCCTGGCACGATGAGCTTCATGAATTAGAGATCAGATTTGGGTGCACCATGATTAGAGAATCATTGGATAAGAGTTGTCTACTCATCGATTGATCCATCATCAATAACTATTAGGTGAGGTGGTGAGCCAGTTGACGGGACCACACCATCCACTAGAAATCAATAATCATGAAGACTTTCGTATCTCTACCAAGAAAGTGTAGGGATTCGAGTAAATAGTGGAAGTCTAATTTATTTAAAAATAAAACTCTTAAATAAATTGATTAAGTCTAATTATAAAATCAAACTAAAAACTTTGACTCTCTACAGAAAAATATCTGCATTCAATCTACTAGCACATATCCTAGATACCCATAGATCGATCGAATCCAACTATAAGGATTGGCTCCAAAACTTTAAAATTATTTTGGTTTTGAAAAGCTGACTCATGTGTTGGAATAGGATCCTCCCACTTTACCAACACGTCCATTCGCTGATCAAAGAGCATCTTTGAAAAAATGGATGAATGAAGATAACAAAGCCAAGTATTACATGTTGGCTCGATGTCTAATGAGCTCCAGCACCAACATGAAGACATTAAGACTAGCCGCTAAATATTAGCTCACCTATAAGAGTTGTTTGGTGAATAGAGTCGCACAGCTAAATATCAAGTCACTAAGAGACTTTTTAAGGCTCAGATGCATGATGGATGGTCAGTCCAACATCATTATCTAATAATGATCAAGGACTTTGAAGAGCTTGAGAAGCTCGGTGTCAAGTTAGATCGGACCTACAGATTGATATAATTTTGCAGTCTTTGATCGATGCGTATGGGCAGTTCATCATTAACTACCATATGCATAAACTTCAAAATACCTTGGCTAAACTTATGAACATGCTGGTTACTGCTGAGCTCTCTATGAAAGATTCAAAGAGCTCAATACTTGCTGTGAAGCAGACTTCTTCTAAGAGAAAGTCTTTTGAAAAGAAGAAGAAGATCGCGAAGAAGTAGAAGGTGGAAGGTGGGAAGAAGAAGAAGGCAGAGCCAAAGAAGAAGACCGCTGATGAGAAAAAATATTTTCATTACAATATTAACGACCACTAGAAGCGGAACTACCTTCTTTACTTGACCAGCCTGAAGAACAAGAAGGAGGTAGGTCCTTCTAGAGGTATGCTCATTATAGAATCTAACATTACGATTTCTTCTACATCCAATTGGGTGCTTGACTTTGGTTCTAGTGCTCACTTATGCACTTCTATGTAGGGTCTTTAGGATAGCAGGAGGCTGAGGAATGGTGAGATGATCCTACGTATCGGAAATGGAGTAAGAGTTGCTGCTATGCCATGAAAATCTATCCTCTTCGACTACCATCAGGATTAGATGTAGTTCTTAGGGATTATTTTTATATGCCTGTAGCAAGCAGGAATTTGATTTCTATTTCATGTTTAGCATAAGAAGGCTATGTAATTAGTTTTCTTAAGGACCATTGTAATATTCTTTATGAAAGAAATAAAATTGTAAGTGATTTTCTTATAAATGATCTCTATCAATTATATATTGATGTTTCTGTTTTTAATATCAAGCAAAACGTGAATACCATAAGATCAAAGCAACTTAGGGATAGTCTAAACAATAGATATCATTGGCACCTTATGCTAGGTCATATAGCTGAAGATAGGGTTAACAAATTAGAGAAATTGGAGCTATTGAGTCCATTAACTTTTGAGTCATATCCGATTTATGAATCATGCCTTTATGGCAAAATGACGAAGCTTCCTTTTGTAGGACATGGAAAAAGGGCCACAGACCTACTTGCCTTAATACATACTGATGTGTGTGGCCCATTTGATATGCCGATCAGAGGTAATTATATCTACTTCATCATCTTTATCGATGATCTATCTCGGTATGGGTATGTGTATTTGATGCGACATAAGTCTGAAGCATTTAAAAAATTTAAAAAATTCAGACTCGAAGTAAAATAAATAGAAAAATTCATTAAGATTCTTTAATCTGATCGAGGAGATGAATATCTTAGTCAGAAATTCCTAGACTATCTTAAGGATAATGGCATAGTCTCATAATGGACTCCACCTAGAATACCTCAACTCAATGAAATTTTAGAATGGAGAAATCAGACTCTATTAGATATGGTTCCGATCCATGATGAGCTTCACAACCTTCCAAATTTTCTTTGGGGACATAGTTGTTAACTGCTATATATTTACTGAATAGGATTTCCTCTAAAATTATTCCTACCATACATATGAGATATGGCATGGTAAGAAACCAAGTCTGAGTCATCTCAGAATTTGGGATTGTCTGGCTCATATCAAGAGACAACAGATGGATAAATTAGAATCTAGATCCTTTAGAACTTGGTTTATTGGATATCCTAAAGAGTCATTAGGATATTATTTCTATCTTTCAAAAGATCACAATGTGATTGTAAGTCGACACGCCATCTTTCTTGAAAAATAGTTTATTCAAGATGATGGCATTGTGAGATAGATAAGGCTCAAGGAGAAGATCTCCAATAAGCAATGAGCCAGTCTAGACACTACCTCATCCACCTCGCAAATCAAGTAGAATTTTTCATCCTTTTGAAAGATACTTAGGTACTATCTCAGAGGATGTAGAGAAAATGTTCCTCATAGAAAATGGGGTTCATGGTAATGATCCCAAAACCTATGATGAGGTGATATCAGATATTGACTTCGAAAAATGATTAGAGGCAATGAAGTCATAGATTGACTCAATACGTTCGCACCAAGTCTAGACCTTGGTAGATCCACCTGAAGGTATAGTACCTATTAGGTGTAAATGGATCTTCAAGAGAAAGATAGGTAGCGATGGGAATGTAGAAATAGTCAAAGCAAGGCTCATAGCGAAAGGGTATAGTCAACATGAAGGCATTGATTATCATGATAGTTTTTCGTTAGTAGCCATGCTCAAATCCATCAGTACATTGCTTGCTATAGCAACCTATTTTGATTACGATATATGATAGATGGATGTAAAA